>JAODKL010000107.1:1212846-1231741 GCA_026780765.1 Petrocephalus schoutedeni | reverse complement strand
TGGAACTGGGCCGGATTCGAACCCTGGTCCCAGAGGTGTGAGGCGACAGTGCTACCCACTGCACCACCGTACCGCCCTATTTGCCAGAATAATTCAGTTGAAATATCTGTGATAGCTATAAAATAGATGGAGCCACAGCCGCAGTTCTTCAAAGATGAGGGAGAAAAGTAACCTTGGCTACACAGTTCATTAAAGCTTATTGCAGATTATGAGAATAAAACATACGGTAGCAACACCCAGTTATTGTCAATGTGTTTTGCTTTATTGATAAAACAAGGCAGGAGTGAGGAAGAAAGAGCGTCGTTCTTTTTCTGGCTGTCTTCCAGGTGGTGGAGATCGCCAGCCTCACAGAGCACCTGCTCGCAGAGTGTGAACGGCGGACAGCTTTTGTCCCGTGCCCGCTCTGCGGTGAGGCCGTGGCGCGCGGCTCGCTGGCAGCCCACTCCCAGAGTCCGGCCTGCCGCTGTGAGTGCCTTCGCTGCTCTTCTGGATGTTTGATCTGAAGTCATGTGCCTGACACTAAAGCCACGTGGCCTGACACTATGCCATTTCGTGTGCCTTCAGATTTTGATATAATTATGTTGTCGCTCTGTTGTTGCTTGTGTAATTTTCCAGGTATTTTTACAGAAGCTGGTCAGGGTTATAAACCGCCTGAACATCCTGTCATGATTCAAGGAATGGCTTTTTTTATGCACCACTGATGCACTGAGCCTTTTTTTTTTGCACTCGTGGCCTTCATGGTAGCTTCACAGAATCTGGTTGATCTCCTCTACCCTCTCCCATTAACAAACTGATTTTGTTTACAGCTCTGTGTTTATGGCACCATCCTCTGTCACCATTATGGACTGTAGTGTGTGACAATACCAAGGGGGTGGCTGCTTTTGAACCGCTGATCTTCTACCAGCAGTCGCTGAATTGCTTAGATTGCGCCATCTTGCTGATCCTGATGCTCCGCAGGGCAGCAACCGAATGGCCTGCCTCCGTCTGTTAGCTCTATGTATTGAGTTACAGCCACATGACTTCCTGTTGGGAGGAGCAGGCTATGTGGTGCACGTGACAGAGCTAGACTGTGCATGTATGCGGGAACGAGACTGGGCGTGTCTTACGGAGCTAGACATGTCATGAGCGAGGGAGCTTTACAGAGCACGTGCAAAGAAATGGGGCTGAAAAACACTGAGATTCTCAATCAGAGATAATGCGATAAAATCTCGGCCCGGCATGACATTAAACATTCAGTAGTCTTCCTGTAAGTGTGTCAGTAAGTGCATGTCACGCTGCAAGCAAGGCTTAGAAAGAGAGGCTGCAGCTGGACGCTTTATCCGCAGTGTCACTCAGAGCTATTCTGTATATCATGATGTACATTTTTATATATCACTGTACACGTAAACCCCAAGATAGAGTAAGGCATTGAGTAAAGGAGGCATACAAAGACTACGGAAAGCAGGGACTTCCACACAGGTGTGGTTTCTGAATTTCCACAGTAGTTGCTGTCTCACTGATGGCTAGGGTCAGAATTCTGGGCATGCCCAGCTGCTACTTCTTTTGGGTACAGAGGTCTTCAGCTATGCTGGGCAAGTGCTTCACTCACTGTTGAGCTGTGAATTATCAGCTTCCAGCAGCAACTTCATATGGGTTTCTTCTCAGCTTCTGCTGATGGGGACGGGGTGTGAATTGTCCTGACTGCTTCCCTTGTTTTTTTTCTATTTTAAGCTCCTGGACCAGACAAAAGGGCCAACCATTGTCCTTTGTGCCATGATAATTTTGCTTCAGGAGAGGAGGTGAGATTCTGTTGCATTTTCTGGAGCCTGATAAAGGATGGACTCCTTTGACCACATTGTTATAAAACCTTTTGTTATTCAGATGACATGAAAACCATCCGAATAAGATACTTTCACAGTAATCTCATGTCATAATTTATCATAGTACCAGAACGTTGGATTATACTTACATTTCAGAGTACACTTAATTAAGCTGCATTCGGTAGTGGAATCAAACAAAGGAGTATATTTGGACTCTTCCTGCACATAAAATTGCAAAATTGTGCAATTCTTTCTTTTCCAGCTTATTCTTGCTGTCCCAAACAAGGGAAGGGCTGTTTGCTCCTCTTTTCACTTAGTGTAATTTTCCCAAGAGTGACACACAATTATTCCTGTTAAATGGCTCATGGGAGAAAAACCATCACTGAGGGTCCAATAGTCAGACTCCAGGAGCAAATCCTCAGTGCATCATAGTCATACTTTGCTGTTTTCATCCTCCACCATGTTTGTGCTCAGAACGATACATGAATCCCTTACCCTTTCCATCGTATTTTTAATCATATTTTACGTATTTATTTATAACCCAAGTGTTTCCAGCCAGTGTGTAGTGTTTTGTATATCGTGATTTATCGTAACCTCTCACTGTTCCAGGATTTTTTTTGTCTTGTTTTATTATATGTATTTTGTTTTATTCTGCTTCTTCTTTCCTTTTTAAAGACACCTCCCACTGCCTAAACGATTCTCAAAGTAGACGGTAGCAAAAAGGGCTTCACTGGAACCACCCGTATGAAGTAGAGCCAGCAGCATTCTGACAGTGGTTTTGTCGTGCCGGTTCAGCGGAAGGGGATGGTTCAGGGAAGGGTAACACTGAGCCGACCATGTGGTGGCTCAGCAGGGAAAGTTACCGTCTCTCGCCTTCAGGGCATTGTGCCTGCTGCGCGTGGGTTTTCCCCAGGTACTCGGCTCTCTCTGCTTAAGTGGATCGTTGCCTTTAAATTGCACTTGATGTGTGATTGTGTGTGTCCATTACATTGTTGTCACAATACCAAACTTTCAAACTTCAATTAGGTACCAAGAAAAGTACTGAAATTTGATACTTTTCAGTACTCAACACGGTATATAGTGTAACTCAATTTTGTTTGCAGTAAAAACTTTACAACACTTTGTAAACTCACGTCACTATATCTAAAAATAAAACTTTCGCATTGCACTGTCAGTCAAAGCATAATATTAAGTAAAGTAGTACCCATTGTAATCACACTCGAATCATGTTCAGCGACATTCATGAGCAGTAAATAATTAAACACTGTTAAAAATTAGATGTTACTTTGTTGTTATTACAATACTTATACAGATTAATGTTTCACAAATTTAGAAATTATCTCTCAAAAATCATTGTATTGCGTTGCATTACAGTGAGGTCCTTTAAATGTTAAGCTAAATTGTTTGCCCCCTTTGTCAGCATTGTGCAGTGGCACTATTTGCATAACGGCTTGCATATGTCTACATTTGGCACAAAGTATTTCCAGACGCCATTCTGGCCATGCTCTAGATTGATTAAGCTCAGTGGAGGAAGTGATGCTTCTGAACCATTCAGCTTAAGGCCAGTCAGCTTTAACATGTCGTCTGTACTTCCGCACTCAGGTCTAGGCATGTGCGCGGTTGGCCTATGAGCCTCAGTGGTCAGAGTGGACTGGAAGTGCAGGCTGGAGAATTGACTCCATGAAAAATTTGTATTGAATGATGGGCTAATATACTGCCAATCAGCCCTGAACCCCCGCCCCCCCAAAACACGCACGGTACTCCCACAATATTAGTAGGGACCTATCCCTACTGTACCATCCATAGCCAAATCGGCACCCAGGGTTGGCTCATGACCGTACCCTGGCACTCCAGGTTTGGGCTCCAGGCCTTCCTCAGCCCTGCACAGAGTAAGCTGTTCATGGTTGCAAGTTCAAACCCAAGTTGCAGGTTTCTCAAAGTTCCTTTCCATTATGTCCGAAGACAAGCAGTTGTGTTGAACCTTTGAATCTGAGATTCCTTTAGCATGGGTCTCAGTGAAATTCTGTGTGATAAAATGTCATCCTATTCATAGAAGGGGCAGGAGAGGTTTCACCAATTAGATATAGGGGATGATACTCCTGCGAAAGATGCCCAGGGAGGGAACTCAGAGTCAGGACCTCAGATTTATGTCACATCCGAAGGATGGTGCCATTTTTGCAGCACAGTGTCCCCATCACTGCACTGGGATCACTGCACACAGACCAGTGGATGAGCTAACCCAGTGTTTCTCAATCCTGCTCCTGGAGCCCCACCTGCCAGGAAGTTTTCACTCCAGCCTGACCTTAATTAGCATCAGGTGTTTATAAATGGCCTAATAATGAAGGTGGTAGGTTGTAAGCAGTACAGGTTTGACCGAAAACTTTCTGGCAGGTAGGGCTCCAGGAGCAGGATTGAGAAACACTGGGCTAACCAGTTGGTTACACCAACACCTCTTTCAGCAGCAACCTAATTTTCCTAGGAAGTTTCCCATCCAAGTACTGACCCAAACCTGCTTAGCTTAAGACTATTTTCAGTTCTTTTATTCGATTGGTTGTTTCATCCATGACTGTTTGTTTCTGTGCAGTTTTAATCTTAGTACTTTCCACTCAGTGCAATTCAAGATAAGTGCATTACAAGGGCAGCAGGGTGCCATCCCGGGGGGCGAGTGGCCAGTGTTTTGCTTTAATGTAGATGCTCTCTCTGGTGTAGACCAGCGTCTGGAAGCTCCAGGCTATTGTCCCAGTGGTTTTGAGGGTGTTTTGTTTGCAGACCTGCTCCACTTATGTGGTTTACTGCTAAGTCATTCTCGGTGCTGAAACTGGCCACTTCCCCTGCCAAGTTACTATAAAAGCCACCAAACAGGCTGAAGTGCTGGCTGACTGGGCTTCTTTCAGGCCTGCAGCTGGTCCCGGGCGATTTAAGCACGTAAGCACATAAATCTTCAGCCATCGGGGCAAATGACCAGTATTACTGGTGCCCCGCCCCAGCTCCCATCGCTCTCGAACCGTGACCACTGCCCTGATGCCTGAAGAGTTATCTGCTTACATGCTTAAATCATCCAGGACCAGTTGCAGGCCTGAAACAAGTCCAGTCAGCTAGCAGCCGTCCTCACCCCCACCCCGTGACTCTGACGGCCCATGGACAGCTAGGGATACAGAAATAAATCCAGTGCTGCCTATTCATTTGTGAATCAACAGACAAAATCAAATCAGTTAAACAAACATACTAGAAGAGAATGAAGTGTAAAGAAAATGTATATTGTGCAAAGATTTGACTGGTTAAATATATAGGTGGTCATAAAACAGAAACAATTATTGAATTGTTTATACAATTGAATATATATAGATAACTATAGCCTTTTTTGCTGTCCACCCAAGTTAACCAGATAAATTTAGTAGTTAAATCACAGCTAATTGATTGTACAATACATAGAAAAAGAAGTATTTATAATAATAAATGAATCAGCTCCTTTTAGCTATTCTAAATATATATACTGCACTGTATTTTATGTATCTGTATTGTACTGCTTAGCACTGCATAAACTGATTCAGTCTTCTGAATTGAATAACCTGCAAACACATGTAAGATTACACCACAGAACTTGCATCATGTTTACCCTGAAAACAGCCCTTGTTTAGCCCTCATCAGGAGGACTGTCAGTCCACACAGCCCATTTCAACTCTCTGCTTACTGTCCTCCTTCCTCCTGCTGCCTGCTTTAGGCACCGTCCACAAATGTATGTGTGTGTAGGGGGGGCTGTAAAACATTGACCAGAGTCTTAGCTTGATACAGAATGTGGCTGAATCTGCCCTATTTGACAGAGGAGTGTAGCTGTACAGATCGGCGAGTGTCCCGCCCCGCACCCTGCTGCATTATGAGACTCCCTGGCCCTCTGGCTTGTGTACCATGGGTGCAGGATTTTGCAGGAATTAGGGTCATCGATAAAAGCCCGTAGGGAATGTAGAGGCTGATATCCGAGTCTCACACTGCAGCGGTTGTTCTGGACCTGTGTAGTCCAGCGCTGTTTGATCTGATCACTGGGGATGATCCCAGGATCTAGTAAAATGTGTTTTCTGAGCTATAGCCAGTCTGGACAATGACTCATGTATGTTGGATGTGAATGCTGCATATTTTAGTCTGTTTTGAAGTTGAGAGTTCCATTAGCACATTCTTTTGCTTACAATTAAACTGAAATGAGAGTTATGAAAAACTGTATAAGTATAATTCCTAGGATATTATGTAGGATTATCACCAGTACAAACAAACAATGCAGGTGTTTGAAAAGTAGGCGAAGGAGCTGCAGTTATGTTTAATCCGATTCAGCATTTCCCTTTGATGTAAAGGTCAAAAACTTTTTTTTTTATACATCAGAAGCTTGTCACATTGGCAAAGTGTTGACTTACAGATACTTCTGCTTAGCAATTTTTCCTTGAGTTAATCAAGCATGCAGATCAGCTTACAGTGTTTAATTTTACAGCATTCTACAAACCTGATTTCAGTATGAAATTAGGCTTGTGGAAATGAAAAACCCCATCAGTCTTTGGAGAAGTTCCCCTAAAACTGCTTGGACAGAATTTGATATGGACAGAATAAACACCCATTTAATACACACGTCTGTGGAAAGTGAGGCATGTGTACTTCGGCCATTTTCAACCCAAAAACACCCTGATGCCAGTTGGAATATTGTGTATGAAAACGCTGTTCATACAGTTCAGGTTGTTCTCACAAGTTTAAGAAAATCCATTTTACATTGGCTTGGGTATCTGAAAGTGGCTGTTCATCTTTTTTTTTTTTTAAAGGAAGCTTCTCTCATCTTTTTTATTCTTTATTTTAACCACAGGCACAGATTTTTGGATGTGTCCTATATACTTCCCAACGTAGCATTTTATATGATGTCTTGTTTACAAACATTTAGTGGGGGGGGGTGGGGGCAGCTCGGTTTGGAGCCCGCCGGCGGGACGCGTGCTGCACCGGCACGGCTCTTGGCCTGTGATGGGAGGCGGGTTTGTGGGGCAGCCATACAGCAACTCCCACTTTGTTCATAGGCCTGGAAGTCTCACCTCATGGGTCGGGATGGCTGCAAGCAGAACTCACGGAGGACAGCGGCCTCGCAGAGAGCACAGCCACCACAAGGTATGCCATTCATCCTCCCAGGCCCTCCACGGGACGGGGGCCAGGACCCAGAGCTCCCCTACACTGAGGGCTCTTTTGAAAACAGCTGATCTTTTACAAACCCTAGAGCCCTTCCCCCCAGTTCTTATTGACCTGGGTGCAATAAAGGATAACATTGTTGTTAATCCCAAAAGAGCCTTAGCGGAAACCTTGTATGAATTTAGTGTTAATTAAAACTATGAGGGAAACAAATATATGTTTATTCCAACCCAACCATGTCTCTAAAATCAGTGTTGTTAAGTTGAAGCTTTTGAAAATGTAGAAGGACTTGAGAACAGGCCACATGATAGAAGTACTCATGGTGTCAGCGGGACCCTTTGCCCATCGGGACAGGCAGCAATTTGAGAATATGTCAGTAAGACGTGACAAAGATGTTTTCTGCTTGATCCCTTCAGGGCAAGAAGGACACTTTATTACTTCTGTGTTATACACTGAGTCAGAATGTGAGAACTATATCTTCCTCATTCTATCAAACAGGAAAGACCAGCACCTTGAGGAAAACAAAGCAGACACCTCTGGGGTCCAAAGCTCGGCTGGTGGGTGGCACGAACAGGATACCTGGAGCCAAGGCTGGACATGGAGGAGCAGGCCGGCGCCCGCCCTTGATAAGACGTTAAGCTTGAAGTGTTTCTCAACCCCAGTAGCATTGCTGAATCTCTCTCCCTATGAATAATCCCAGCCTCACTGGGCCCCTTGTTTATTCATAGGTCATCTGTACCGATTCAGATTCACATTGGGCCGTAGAGCACTTTTGCCAGAATGTTTACCTTCTTTTTGTTAAATAGAATAGTTGCAGTTGTTTATGCATGTCCATTTGCGATTTCCCATATGTGTGCAGATTTATGTGTAATCTTTTTTTACATCAGTGACGTCATTTGCCAAAGTGTAGTCTTTCAGCCTGCCATAGGTAGCCAGAGAAACCTTTAACTCACAGAGTTTGTCAAGTCACGTACATTACTTTGGTTATTTGAGTGTCTTGCTTGTAGTCAGAGAGATTCTTTTGGTTCTTGGTTAAATTAAAAAAATAGGTTCAAAAAACACTTTATTCATTAATCTGCAAACCCCAAAACATAAATAAATAAATAACTAAATAAATACAAATAAAATTAAAATAAAGTCAATAATATGAATACCCTTTGCATATGCACATTATAAGAATTCATGCAGTATTAGAATATGTTTACAATGGCAATTTTGTACAAAAAAGTTGCTTTGTATACAGTTACATATTACTTTTTAACATAATCCCTCCTGCAGTTCACACTTTTCAAATGTGAATATTTTAACTGATGTTTCAGAGAAAAATGACAAGTATAATTATATTTTCTTCACTTGTGACTTTCCTATTGTGCAATGTATACTTTGTAAAATATTGTAGTTTATAATTTATTTGTGATATTTTAGATACAAGAGCATAGTACACAAACACAAGCAAAAAACAAGAAAACAAAAGCTTACAGACTTTATGCCTTAATTTTACACATGTGGGTTACCATGCTGGCACAAAAACAATCATTCGGATAATTTGTAGTCTGTTGGACCAGTTAGGTTTATTATATTATATGATATAATAGATGTTATAATATATATTACATATAATGAATATAATATATATTATATTTATAGAATCGAAAACTTTTTTACCAAAAAAAAACAAAAAATGTAAAATCCCTTTCCATGGAAACCTTGTATTTTGCACATAATGTCCGTTAGTTGGAACTGTAAGATTAAATGATCTGATGAAAGTGATGTGATTTATATATACTTTGTCTAGTTTTTTAAAACTGCACAGGTGAATATATAATTTTGCATGGATATGTACACTTTCTCATCTATAGGCCTGTATAGTTGTAACTTACGTTTTACATATAGCATGTAAAGTTGTAACAATAATGGTTGTCAAAATTATATCAGTAGTGATCAATATGATGTAAGTGTTAGTGCATTGCATCAGTTACTTCTGCACTTTGCTCCACGTCAATAGTAAACTTTTTGGTAACAATTAAATGTCTAATCCTTAACAATTAATACACTGTTATTAATCGTTTGATAGTATATTAGTATCATATATCATATAAAAATTCACTTTCAGATTGAAAAATGTTTTACGGGAATGTCTTACTCGTATTTCAAAGTATTTACTAAAGAGCTAATAAATTAGTAAATGCTCGATTATAATTCATCCCTGAATATGCTTTTGTTTTTCATTTGCAAGTGATTTAGAAGCTGTTTTATAAATAACAGGAGATGTGATTGTAATATATTTCTGAATTTGTTTGTGACTTCTATATATGAATATATTATCAAATGACTAGTAACAGATTATTATTTAAGAAGCAGATCTTAAAAACTAGTGTTGCTAATTATTATTTTTTTTCATTATTTAGTGATTCAAACAACAATACTTTCTTTTCAATTGATATTTGATATATTCACATGTTAGTACAACAAGATGCACATCATGTTGAGTAATTACCCTTGTAAGTTTTTAGTTGTTTGAGTTTTTCTTGGGAAAAAATCTGTGGGCAATCAGTGGTTGCCAAGCCGTTCGGCATCAAACCTGCGGTGAAGTTCGCCTAGTGCACAGCGGGAGCTTCGAGTAGCCCTGGGGATCACAATAGCATCACAACAAGGAAATAGCCCACAGAATGTCTTATCGTTGTTGTGTTATTCAAACTGAATAACAACTTGTACACATAGTAAGTATAATTGTCGTCTGGTTTGCTGAAATATAAGCACTGAGTGCATATGTGAGCACAATGGCACACTTGTTTAGCCAGTTTCAGCATTGACAGGTAATAGTGAGTGCACGGTTAGGGAAATGAACAAGGGAAACATTTTTTCTACAGAAATTATACTCTGCCTTATTGTAGCTTAGTAACCGAAACTTTTATCTAAAGGCATTTGTCAGTTTCACTGAAAATACCCATTACCTGTAAAGTGCAGAAAATGTTTCATTGAATTCACTGAAATGTTTTTCACTGAAAAACTGGGAAACTTCTGTACTAGCTACAGTCACCATCACCACTTTTTTTTAGTAAAGTTTAAAAGTCTACAAACAAACAGGTGAAACAGGTGGAAGATTCTTTGCAAACGCGATCACGTGATCGTAAGGTATTTGATGCGCAACGTTTAATGATCTGCGACTGATTATGCGTGGTTCGTGCAATGGAAAGGGCATTTGTCATATTTTATGAACACCACATCATGTACATTCACAATCGTTTTTTCTGGGGGGGTACCCATCCCAAAGTGACAAATTAAAATACGAAAAAAACTGAGTCAGTTGGTGTCCGAAAAAAATCTGTCATTCGCGCCAACGTTATCCCGACAATCAACTATACCCAGTTTTGCTTTAGACTTCAACGTGCTCCAGAGTTTGCGTTCCCAAAAGGTTTTGCACTTAGAAGTTTTTTTTTTTTTTAAGGAACACGTAGTCTTACAGTTATCTTAAGAAATTGCACTTGCGGCTCTGAATTTAACAAGTTCAAAAGAGTTTGCGTTAAAAATAAATGAACATGTAGCTCAATTCAAACGGGACATTAGCAGCCTTTCAAACTCCTTCGACAGTGTGTATAGTTATAGTAAAAGTATGTTTATTTTTCTACCGAACATTTCAATGTATAGACAAAGATCTCGGCAAATACAATGGGTACAATGTGCAATGAAACCACAACCAGTCAATAACTTATATAACGATCTATAATTCCATCAATGCGCTTATAACATTCCAGTAAAATATGAGCAATGTATTCCTTTCGGGATCCCTTAAAAAACAGGTTCACAGTTTAAGTGTAACTTTTTTGGCGCAAATAAGGTTTTTATTGTAGACAATGTCCCACATTCTGAGCAGCTCCTGCGGGCCCAGTTTATGGATTACTATGAGGTTTCTGAAAAAGCACGGATCGCTGTTCATGGGGCTGACTTTGCGTTTCATGATGCCAAAGGTTCTGAATCCCGCATGCATCTCTGGGGCAAGGCGAAGCTTTTGCAGGCACATTCCCAGGAATACATCATCGATGGGATACAGCTCCAAGTCTTCGGAAACTGCGAGTAATCTACGCGCTAATTGACCTGACATTACAAAGCCACCGCCACCAACGTAGGGCGGGTACGGCTTGTCGAACAGTTCTTTGGGGATGTAATACTTACTCTGCCGGTTCCTGATGGGAATTGCCTTTGATATAGTGTCCCCGACAAATAGATTGCCTGCCTTTCGTTCTTCTGTCCTAAAATCAACAAGCTCCATTAAGTTGTTAGTGTTGACAAACACGTCGTCGTCACCTTTAAATATAAACCTCACCCGAGAACAATAAATATTGAACCATTTCAAAAAATTGACCTCCTTTAGAGTCAGATTAAAAAACGTGTCTATAAAATCCCACTGCAAGATATCTCCGTAAATCCGATCCTCGTAATCGATCAGTTTCTGCAGGTTTCTTGAATCTTTTCCCGCAGAGGGGGTCCCCAGTAGGAACAGCGTTTTTACGCGTTTGCCGTCGATCAGCCGCTCCTTTCCCCAGGTCCTCCGCACCGCTTCTCGCCGGTCGTGTTGCTCTATGACCGACTTCACCACCATCAGCAGATGCACGTCCCCGGCCCGGCACTTCTCCGGGTGGTTAATCAGCATCGGGAAGTACCTGCAGTGCCTGTGCAGCACAAATTGGTGAAATCTGGGGTCCAGTCGCCGAAACCACTCTTTCTCTTTTAAGTCCACGTTTTCACTGCAATTTATTGCGCTCACGTCCCACACCGCCTGGGTCGCGTTGGAAACGGACGCTCGCTCCGCACCAAATTTCTCCTCCAGTCCCGGTGGCGAATTATTCCCCAAAGCACTTCTTAATAATTCGCTCTCCATGTCCAAGAACGCAGCGGCATCTTTGCTCTTCATTAGATGGCCCTTAGCGTTGTTCTCCACCAGCTTGAGTTTCTGAATCATTAACAACGTGGCAAAAGCTAAAGTCAAGCTTATGAGTGTTTTCAGCACTCGTTTCCTTCTGAAAAAAAACTCCATATCTGGGACACGCACAGAAAAAGAGGCACAAACGGTAGACTTAAATGATCAACGTTGCATTCTCCTGGTGCTATGACATCGCTTAAGGTTCAGACCCGATGAATTAAATCCAGCGTACTAGACTGGTTTGGTTCTGCATTATAGCAACATAGTTTCGTTAGAGAGGAAAAGCCCGCGTCTAGTAGAATGAGGTTATAGTCAGCATTCAGTTGATAGAGACGCAAAGTCTTTCAAAAGTTCCACCAGCTCCGGTCAAACCCTTTCTTGTACTTGCGCGTCGCTTTAGTGAATTCATCATCCCCGGTTTTTCACAGCGAATCTGTACAATTCCGTTTTGCTTTCATCCTCCTTGTTCTTCAGCAGTCATTCAGTAGAGGAGCGTTTGATTATTACCTCTGCCGAGCAGTGCGGTGCTTCCCCCCCCCTAGCCCTTAACCCTTCGCATCCCGCAGCTCCTGTTCGCCAAGGACAGAGTTCGGGTTACACATGACAGATGGCCATGTGTCATGTAGGTACGCGAACCGTACGGTCTTTGAATAGATATCTAATAGGGGTCTTTTAATTAAATAGGAGTAACATGTTGGCAATGGCATTGGTTTAATTAAATGAGAAAATCAACACAATATTCCTATGTATATTTAATTAATATATAATTTAAGTGTACCATATGTGAGCAGTGTCACACCCCTTTTTTCACTTTTAAAAGAAACATACACAAGGATTCATGCGTAATGTGTTCGCAGTTTGCTAGCAGGCCTGTACATACCAGGGCAGTGCAGGGACTTATCAAGGGGCTGGCGCTAGACCGGTTTGCCCATGTTCTTGCCTCACAGTGACAGATTCACGGTACGGCGCCTAGCAAAAGTATTCGCCCCATTGGCATTCTCTCTGTCTTATCTCTTACAACCTGGTATTTATTTTGGAAATCTTTTCATTTATACAACACAATTACCACTTTGCAGGTGCAAATTATAATTTTTTTATTGTGAAACAGACAAGAAATAAGACAAAAAACGAGTACCTGAGTGTGCATCACTATTCACCCCCTCCCAGAGTCAATACTGTACAGCCACCTTTTGCGGCAATTACAGCGACAAGTCTCTTTGGGTACATCTCCACAAGCCTGCTACATCAAGACACTGGTATTTTTGCCCATTCTTCATGGCAAAACTGCTCCAGCTCCTTCGAGTTGGGTCATACCAGAGATTCTCAATTGGATTGAGGTCTGGGCTTTGACTGGGCCATTCCAGGACATTTATCCATTTCTCTTTAAACCACTGGAGTGTTGCTTTAGCAGTGTGTTTAGGGTCATTGTCCTGCTGGAAGGTGAACCTCCGTCCAAGTCTCAAATCTCTGGAAGACTTAAACAGGTTTCCTTCAAGAACTTCTCTATATTTTGCGCCATCCATCTGTCCTTCAATTCTAACCAGTTTCCCAGTCCCTGTCGATGAAAAACATCCCCACAGCATGATGCTGCCCTCACCATGCTTCACTGTGGGGATGGTGTTCTCAACAGGATGAGAGGTGTTAGGTTTGCGCCAGACATGTCGTTGTCCTTGATGGCCAAGAAGTTCTATTTTAGTCTCATCTGACCACAGCACCTTCTTCTACATGTTTGGGGAGTCTTCAAAAGGCCTTTTGGCAAATTTCAAATGGTCTGCTTAGCAGGCAGGCTTTTTCTTGGCCCATCTTCCATGATGCCCAGCTCTGTCCAGTGTGCAGCTTATAGTGGTCCCATCTCTGCAGTATAGCCACCCAGCTCCTTCAGGGTTATCTTTGGCCTCTTTGTTGCTGCTCTGATTAATGCCCTCCTTTCCCGGTCTGTGAGTTTTGGTGGATGACCCTCTCTTGGCAGGTTTGCTGTAGTGCCATAATCTTTCCATTCTCTAATAATGGATTTAATTGTGCTCCTTGGGATGTTCAGGGTTTGGGATATTTTTTATAACCCAAGCCTGATCTATACTTCTCTACAACTTGTGTGGTGAGTTCCTTGGTCTTCATGCTGCCACTTGCTCGGGGGTACCCCTTACTTAGGGGTGTTGCACTGGTGTTGACTCTCAGAACAGGTGTATATATACTGAGATCATTTGACACTTAGACTGCTCACAGGTGGATCTTATTTAATGAATTAAGTGGCTTTTGAAGGTAGTGGTTGGGGCTTCAAAGCAAAGAGGGTGAAAACATACACATGCACCACTTTTCAGTATAATATTTTTTAGAATTATTTGGCTTTTAGCTTCATTAATCTGTAGTTTCTTTTGTAGGTTCATCACTTGAAATCAAATTGAAAATCCATTTAAATTCCAGGTTGTAAGGGAACAAAACTGAAAGAATGCCAAGGGGGGTGAATACTTTTCCAAGGCACTGTATGTACCAACCCCCCCAGCCACTTCCTGGGTCAACAACTTTTATCACAATTTTGGGTCATGACTTGGGTCTGACCAAAGAATAACGTGGCCCCTTCGGACCCCTGATTTACCTTGTATTAGATGATTGAATGGAATATAGACAGTCTACATATTTATATAGCTGCATTTTTTTACAGAAGCAGCTTGACTACAACACATTTTCTGAAAGAGCTTAATCTTGAAAAACTTTGTTAAAATCCAAAGCAAGGATAAGATATTAAATACTGTGAATCTCACCAATCCATTGGAGGATTTAATATTGTATTCTTTAGCAAGAAAACTAACTTGAAATATAACTGGTGCTGTAGAATGTGGAAATCTCGTGAATCACTTTTCCGTTCTGTTCCGCAGCAACAATGAAAAACTGCAGTAATTTTACCGCCACACTCCCGTCAATTGGCATGAGACAGAACACTGGCGGGGTGCCGGGCTCGTGTGAGATTTTGTGTTTCCATGGCAGTTGAGCTGCAGCCTTGCGCCTGCGACCACCTAAGCCAATGAAACTCAGCTGACCCAAGCTGGACAGTTTATCTCATTAGGGGACAAACTGCATCAGAGGGATGCATTCACGTGCTCTGGTAAGGATGGTTGTTGAAGTGGATCTTTGAGTTTAGGTACTTTTTGTGCTATTTTGAGTTTTCCTTTGATGTAATGGCTTATCCCCCATTCTGAGTAATATGTCCTTTTGAAGCCTGTTGTCTCATGACTTTATGCCCCTTTGTGGGAGCTCTATCCCCCGAGAATGTGCTGCATTACTTACTACTGGCATAAGATGAGCAGCTGAAGAGGAACATGGAATAGCGGCTTGTCTATAAATGCTGTCATTACTG
This sequence comes from Petrocephalus schoutedeni, assembly GCA_026780765.1. Classification (NCBI taxonomy): domain Eukaryota; kingdom Metazoa; phylum Chordata; class Actinopteri; order Osteoglossiformes; family Mormyridae; genus Petrocephalus; species Petrocephalus schoutedeni. The sequence continues at coordinate 1,216,518 of JAODKL010000107.1, read as the reverse complement.
TATTAAAGCTTTATTTTCTGCCAGAGAGAAATAACTAACCCAACTTTGAGAAATGTATAGAGGAGGTGAGCTTAAAAACAAAGCTGTAAATGAGGTGTGTGTGTGTCTGGGGGGGGGAATAGAAATAACAGTCAAAAACCGGATACTAATACGGAAATATTGAAAGCCCTTGATGTGAGAGTTTCCATCATGGCAGCACTAAAAATTTAGCCTCAGGTCTCGAATGCGTTATGAAAGGGTTAGTCTGAAGAGGCTCTAGGGAAATACAAACAGCATGCAGAGAATTGTCACAAGAAGACATACACACAACAGAGCTGCTCAGTGCTGTGGTCAAGATCCATCTTCCCGAAACTCCTGATGAGGAGTAGGGAAATTATCCTTGTTAGCAGAACCTATATAAGACATGACTTTGCTGCCATTTGGGCTCTTAACTTGGTAGTGCTAAATCGTCACTATAATAATGCTCATACTTTTAACAGGCACAAACATTTGGAGAGGCGCATGCAATTCGTAATAGCCAAAGGTAACCAAAGTTAGAAAAAAAAAACAATGGTCAAAATATTATTGGCCCTGGAGCTTTTACTCTGGGTGAATACATCTTAAACATGACTGCTTCATTTTCTATTTTCGAACTCAAGCCGGAAAGCCCCTTGAGGGTACGGACTAAACAGAAATGTTACACTACCCACATCTAGCCGGGACCTGACCATGTTAGGTCCCTGCGCTGACCTGTGTCCTTTCAGAGTTTGCCTAATCATAAATGGTAACACTGCCTATCAAGGTAGTGTTCATTTTGGCAAGAATTTTAATTTTCATCTTAGACATTTACTGAAAATTGTAGCTGGATTAAAGTCACATTTTGTTTTCTTGTTTTAGTTAAGGTTTAATCAGTGGAACTTTAATTTGAGGCTAATTTTAGTCAACTTAGTCATCATTTTCTCAGACTCAGGTTCCTGATACTGAAAGGGATTTTGCTAAAGGTTATTTCTCTTGGCTGTATAAATTCCTTTGAGAAGTAAGCAGACCTTAAATGTAAGCATACCCAATGATGCCTAGTCATCTAGGCTGAGAAAGTCTTACTGACTTACCATATTTCTTTCATATGTAAAAAATGAATGCCTAAAGATTGTTAGAAAAAGTGCAATTCAATCATTTTCTTAACAGGTATTAACATGTTCATTTTCTGCTTACATCAGCAACACGTTCTTGTACATTTCCCTGTTTCATTTTTGTTATTAGAACATCAAAACACCCATCGTACACCCTTTTAACTGTGTAAAACCTGTCTTTACAATTTACAATAACCCTTCTTCAAAATTGGTGTGGCAATTAGTCCTAAGAATTAATTGCATTAATTGTGCTCGCGCGCACACACACATGTTTGAGGCCTAATGGTTAGGGAAGCATGCTTGTGATTGGAGGGTTGCTGGTTTGAATACCCAACCAACAAGATATCCCCACATCCTGCTCCCCAGGCGCTAATAAATAGCAGTCTGCTGTTATGTGAGTTAGTCAGGAAGGCCAAGCTGTCTAAAGCACTATGTTCAGATTGCAGTGTAAGCATCCAGGCATGGTGACCAGCACCCGGGTGGTACTTGTGTAGTTAAGGTGATGGACTAGAAATCCACTGGGGTGTCCTTGCGCAGGTCAGAATCTGGCCAACCATGTGGCTGTGGGCTGGATGTTCCCCATGCTTTGGCTGACTCTAGTAAAGCATGTGTTGCCTCTTGTACAATTTTCTGGGGTCAATGGTTAGGGACATGACTGTGTAATCAAAAGGTTGCCATTTTGAGTCCCTGACTCACAAGCACCACTGAGGTACCTTGAGAAAGGTGCCATCCCCAAGCACTGAATTAACTGCCCACTGCTCTGTCACAATATTAAATCCAATGGACACATTTTGTTGTTGTACTCTGTGGTGCATCAACAATGACAAATAATTACCCTTCACTTGTGTGTGTATTTCCCTAAACACCAAGAACAGTTTCTAAACAAATTGGCTGTAGCTCGTCGGCACATGTATTGCCAGTCACAGCACTTTTCACAAAACAGGATTTTGAGTCGACATATTTAGCATGCTAGGTATCTGATGGGCATCTGCAGCGCTTCAGTGACTCCGTCAGTTAACATATAGTGATCAAGCGCTGATTTACGTACCAGCAGCGTTCGAACACAGATTAGCCTTCAACTTGGAGGTTCTGTCAGCGATCTTCAAAATTTGTTGCCGAGTGGGTGGATTTCACCTTCAAACCAACCTGGGCACATAGATTTCCAGGCAGGAGGGGTTAAACAGCCAGTGAAAACTCCCTTCAGAAAGTCAGTAGTTGTTTTCATCTTCAAATCTATCTGAGATCAAAGCTGTTGCTTGTCATCATGTGATGAATTCTAAATAGGTGTTCAAGGGTTTAAATGCTTTAAGCCAGTGAACACTCAATTCAGAAAGACAGTATATGATGTCTGCAAGTGATATCAATCGTTCTCCCTGCCTGGCTTAAAGTTGTTTTTACCTTCAAATCTACCAGGGCACATAGCTCACACACACATTGGTTGTCATTGTGCGTTGATTCCCAGACAGGAGTTCAAGAGGTTAAACAGTTTGAACCAGTAAAAACTCACTTCAGAAAGACAGCATATTATGTCTGCAAGCGATATCACTTGTTATCTGCCTAGCTCAAAATTGTTTTAGAGATTGTAGAGAGGTTGAAAAACATTTAGGTCCTTCGCGTGTGCCTTACTAATGATCCCTCCTCTAGCTGGCGTGTCTGTACTCTAGCCAAGGAACCAATACAATGCCTGCACTTTCTGCAGACGTCCTCACTCGTCCTCTCTACCCTCTACTGAGAAACCACAGATAGCATCTTCACAAGCTGCATTTCTGTCTGGTGCGACTCGTGCAAGTTCCATTAATGTTGAGTCTCTGCGGCAGATTACAAGAACAGCAGGAAATTACCCAGACCTCTCTCACTCACAACCAGGAGATATATGAAAAAAAGCTGTATTCACAGAACCATCAGAAGGGCGAAAGGTTGTTCCCATCCTTCTCGCAGTCTTCTTGACCCCTTACTATTACAGAGGAGCTTCCTCAGCCTGCAGGTCAGAACCACCAGGACGTGAAGCAGATTTTTCCCTTAGGCTCCTCACCACTCTGCTGCCCTCAAACGTACACCAGGGATTAATGCAGGACCTGTCTGCCCACCAGAATAACACCTCCTTGCCTCCTGCCTTATATTCAGAGGGGGGCAATTCAGGTAGAGAATAAAGGTCCAAACCAAGATTATGTCTCAACCAACCAGATGAATATAAAGAGTCACAGTCAAAGAACTGAACTGGCTGGCTGAAACAAAATCTCAGACTTTTACTCTCTGGACCTGAACTCCCCACCTCTGCTTATATTTGTATTAGTATGTATCTGTATGTGTTTGCTCACCATTTCCGTTGATGGAGCAAAGTGTAGTTGATGTTCTGGTCTTGTGCAATATTTATATATGTGTAAAGTATGCATGCAATGTACACTACACTGTCAGAAGAAAGAGCCTCAGTTTCCTGTTCTTTGCTGACAGGAGTAGCACCCAGTGTGGTCTTCTGCTGCTGTAGTCCATCTGCCTCAAGGTTCGACGTGTTGTGCGTTCAGAGATGCTCTTCTGCATACCTTGGTTGTAACGAGTGGTTATT
>JAODKL010000107.1:1181802-1212746 GCA_026780765.1 Petrocephalus schoutedeni | reverse complement strand
ATACATACACATTGATTGTACTGTAATCATATTTTAAAGGTTTAGCAATTTTGATTGTTTTGCATTCCTCTGACTGGCACTTTACTATTTTGCTTTTTTTTGCTCTCTACAAGGTCCTGTTAATACTACTACTACTAATGATAAATGTTAATAAATGCTTTTCAATAAACAAAGACAGAACAATTACTGAACATGCTCTGTTTTGTTAGAGTCATCTGGACTGAAAATATTGTTTGGAAGAGAAGATTAAAATAAAATACATAATTCTGCACACAATGTACAGCACAAGAAAACAATTAAGAGACCAAAAAAAGAAAAATCTGCTTTTCTATGGCAGCCATTCCATGTGCAGCATTTGCTGAATAGCAACACATGATTCAACTTAATGAGGTACTGATTTGGTGAACAAACCTTCACCAAACGAGAATAGATTTGAGAACTACTTATGGACTAAACAATCCTATTTTGAAAGGACCAAATGGATGCCAAACAGTTCATAATAATAACATCATCATAACATTTCAAATACTTTAAATCAAGGTCCATTATGCTATGACCATTGACCAATTGTGGTTATTTATACACAATGTCTAGTCGATATTTATAAATAATGGGACGCCTTAACTTTCAGTGATACTGATATTACGTCAATAACACTGACCAGCAATTAAGTAAAAATCAAACTGTCCAGACGAAGCTTGATATGACGTAAGCAACAATGATTTCTACGTAATGACGCGCTTCTGGGTTGAATAATAAAAGCTTCGCGCGTGAACGGCGCGGCACGGCGGCGGGAGCGTGCGACGTACGTGGGGCTTACCGCGGGGAAAACCGGCCGCACCTCCTGCCTGTCCCGGTCTCTGCATTCGGAAGGACGCCTCGGCGCCTCAGAAAGATCCATGGTATGAGGCGAAAGCAGGTAAGCGGGAATATCTGTGCGATATGCGGCGGCCGGAGCCGCCATTAGCCTTTAGCATAGCGTGTGGACTTATATGGCCGCGGAGGGTTTGGGGGAACCGAGTCAGCAGTTCGGGGACCTTATGGAGGATTAATAACGTTAGCCACATAATTCACATTTTACACATTTTAAGTCTGAATAACTTCGGAATGCTTCCAACGTATCTTTGACGCGTTGGTAGCTAGCTTAGCAGCTAGTTCGCTACCGGAGCATCGCTCCACGGTTAGCAAGTTGGGCGGTGTGAGGCTGAGTGGTGATCTGCTATTTCTGCTAGGCTAAACACGGTGTTAGCTAGTGGGAATAGTTTTTTAAGTCTTGTTTTGTATCTCGCACTTACAAAACTTCGAAGACCGAAGTTTTTAGTCAGTAAGCGGACTAACCGGTAGCGCGGCTGGTGAGTAACTCCGTGCGTTTTGCGTTTCGCCCTGTTGCTTAATGTTGTGTAGACGCACGGTGTAAATGCCGTGTAGATGGCGTACATGCCGTGTAAATGCCATATAGATGGTGTACATGCCGTGTAGATGGCGTACATGCCGTGTAAATGCCATATAGATAGTGTACATGCGGTGTAAATGCGATGACGGAAGTTTCTGTTGTTCTGGTCCAGGGCAGGACACGAATCTCGGCGAGGCTGCGAGAGAAGCAGGCGGCCACCTCCGTCTTCCCGGGGGGCCGGGCTTCTAACGAGGTTGGTGCAAAGCTTCTAGCTGGAATGAATTCTGCATTTCATATAATTTGATTAAGTTTAATCTCCTGCAGAAGGTGCAGCCATGCCTCCATCCCAATTATTTTTTACAGACATCCTTAGAAGCGGCAGATCTTCAATGTCCAGTGAAGAGACCCAGGGGGAAGTGTACAGAGCAGAAAAGTAGGAGGAGGCATGTGGATTACCTGGCAGAAGATCTGAGAAGTTTGTCTCAGTGTCCAGGTGTAACAAGCAGCAATGGGGAGAAAGACTGTGCAGAAAGCTTGGCTGCTGTGACTGGACTTTGCCCTGTAAAGAGCACATGGAATTGTCTGGCTCACCTGGAGCAGGGGGACTGTTCGGACCCTCCAAACGGCGATGTCATGGAAGGGGATCCCGAGACTTTGCCGGATGATCAGGACAACAGTATTTTCCTTGACGATGACAGCAACCAGATCATGCCTGTGGGACAGTTCTTTGGCAATTTAGAACTTGTCCAGGTATCTATGTGTTAAAGTTTGGTCAGTTTGGGGAGTCTCACTAATTACAGCACCAGTGTTTACATACATAGTGGAGGATCACAGCATGTATCACAAATATCATGCAACCTTGCAGGGCTCCAGATTAACTTTTCCAGTGGAAGCACTGCTGTTACCAGCATGTAATTTGGTCACATCCTTCCTTTTGGTGCAGCAATCATTAATCAATGACCTTGCATGCTGGTGAACAGTTGTCCTAAGTTGCATATCCTGGTTTCTGTTTGGTTGAAAGACTGACAGTGACTTATGACTCGACACACCTCTTCACATTAGTGAGGGTAAGGGGAAACAGATGCCTGTGAATTATGATAATTTGCAAATAGTACTTTTATTATAAATAAAGGCGTCCCTAACCACTACCCGTAAGTCTGCTAGCCTGAACGATAAGTCTATTACCACTTGCAAACAATACTGTATACTTTGCATGTGAAATTACTTTGTCATTCTCTATAAAGACATTCTTATATCATATACAAACTATCTAAATTATACCCCTGTATATAAAAAGTTACTACTGTATGCATTGGGAGAACTGTGTTTTGGACTCATTAGAAATGTAAAATTAACATCAGTGAGTGAGACAGTCATTTTCAGTATGAAAATCCACCAGCTGTCTCCTCTTTCTTAAGATTTTCATTTTTTTTTTAAATAATTAGATATAGACCGCTTCCTCTTTTATTGCCACACCTTTGCTTTTACACCACGGTTTTATGTATTTTGTCATCAGTTTGTGTATATGTACATACTCCCAGGTGCAGCTAAGGAGACCAATTCAGCAGCAAAAAAAAAAAAAACCACTGAACCAGGGAAGAAGGGGGGAAACATTTGATCACAATTCATTAACGCAGTACCCGTGCAGGAGCAAAACATCCTAATGATAGTTAAACACTGGCACAGATGCGACCAAGTGAAATTTAACATTGCACACACTTGATAAGGGTTGCAGTCTGGAGCCCTGCTTTGTAACTCCTGTACAATACAAATTTAGTTGTTATAATGTAGCATTTTTATCATATGTGATACAAATAACTTGGCCAGGAAGGATTATTGGAAAAGGAGTGCTCTTGGGGAACATGTCATGTAACTGTCATTGTTAGTATGCATGCATTTATTTGGGGCAAAACATAAATGTTATTCCTCTTCGTTTATTTTCAAGTGGATGGTATGGCAAAATGTAGCAGCTGATGTAAAATTTTACATGTAAAATGTTAATGGTACTAACTACTAACAAATATTTGCTTATTTCTACCTCCTAGGATTATCCCCCCAGAGTCCCACTAGAGTCCCACATTAGCAGGAGGGAGTACCGGAGGTTGCACTATATTGCCAGGGAGGACAGTGATGAGGATGTCCATGATGACCCCCTGATCGCAGAGCAAGAGAATGGTATGCAGTATTTTTTCACTTTATTAAACTGCGAGGAGTCACTAATTTAATACAGATGCTTTCATTAGTATGGGGGAAAATGGTATTTAAATAAGAGGACTGAATTGCTTTGGCTTAAATGAGACAATTGTGGGCAAGTCCTTTTAAAGTGGCTACTGTTCCTTAATTTTAATACTTTTAGTAGGGCTGCACAATATCATATCCACGTTATGGTGCATGCGTAGTAATCACCGGGGTTTAGATGGCAGGTGAAGCATTTGTCTGGAGGCTGGTTTTCGGTGCTCTATGGACATTTACTTTTGCCGACTAAGTAGTGAGCAGATTAGTAGTATGCCTAAAATACTAATGAGATGAGTTCAGTTAGCAGATCGTGCCTTGTGTTACTGTTTTGTTATATGATGGAAGCGATAGCACTGAAGTGACGGTGAGGAAAGGGACAGCTTTAAAAGAAGATATATTGTGGATAAAAAACGTAAAAAGTCACAGGTGGTGTGGCAGTATTTTTGCAGGTTAAAGTCTGGCATTTGTTAAACATAAGAATATGCTAAATTTATGCACTTTACCAGCTTTTGGGTTTCACAATATGCCTCTCAGTATTTTAGGTGAACTACTAATCTGCTTACCAAATTGTAGGCGTAAGTATGACATCCGTATAGTACTGGAATGTTAGCATCCGGACAAATGTTTTTGCCCATTTTCAAAAACCCTGGTGATTTATTGTGCATGCGCCATATAATTGCAATGTGATATCCTGCAGTCCACATTTTTAGGAACACTGTTATATACCTCTTTCACATTCCAGCTGAGTTTCTGTAATGTGTAATAGCCAAATTTTTTAGTGCTGTCCTTTTTCAGGGGAAAAAAATAACACACACACACACACACGTTTGTATTCTTGTCTTAGTGAGGACCGTCATTTCATTTCAGTGTACTATGAATCACAACACCCTTAACCTCTACCTGCCCTAACCTTAACCATAAGTAACCAATGAAATGCAAGATTCTTGGCAATTTTACTTTTGATCTGCATTCACAGATTTTTATAAAAATGAAGGTCAAAATGAAGTAATGAGGACCAGAAAAATGACCTCACTAGTCACATTTTTTCAGGATTTGCTATACTTCTAAGGTCCTTTGATCCTCACAAGTACAGTAAAACCTGTACACACACACACTTATGTAAAACAAAAAAAATATATATGGATGCAATAAAAAATGAAAAATTGTGGAATATTCTGTAACTACAGATGGTCCCTGAGTTACGATGGTTCAACTTACGATTTTTCGATCTTACGATGACTGTAGTGATACAACAAAATTGTAAAAATATTTTAAGTTTTGCGCAGCAGGCAAACATAGTAGTGTATGCAGTACTATACGTTGGGGCCCTGCAGGGATGTACGCATCTCCCGCCTTGGTGCCAGCGATCGACAGTTCAGTTGTCTTGTTGTTAAGTGTGTATTTTTTCTGTTTTTGGTGTTTCAAAGCCCGTCTCCACTTACGATATTTTCAAGTTACGATGGGGTCATCGGAAGTCGGGGACTACCTGTTTTTATAGGATCAAAGTCACCTACTTCAGTTAAAATCAATGTTTTCAATATTCGATGACATTGATCCAGTGATGTCTAAGAACCGCAATAGAACTTTTGAAATAAGTTCTAATCACAAACTATAACAAACATTAAAGCATAGTAGTATTTTATATTATTACGATTTGCAATATGGCGACTTTATAAATAACGTGTTTGGTTTTAGCAGACAATTTGTATTAACATTAGAGGTGGGGGGTTCTGGGAATGAACACAGCCTTGCTGGTGTTGGTACAAATGTATCCCGCCCTGCTGTTGTAGTTTAATACTGACTGGAAAAAAAATTATACCAGAAATCTTCCCTCCAGACAGTTGCAACAGTACCTAGCAAATGGGAAGCTGGAAGCAGATGAGAGAGGTACGGCCCTTTTTGTTGCTCAAGGGGAAAGTGGACAGAATACACCTTTACAGCTACATATTTGGTGAAAGAGAACAGCCTGTAATCTCTTGACATGACCCCAACCTTACTGGGCTGATTTGGTTTTCAAAACATCACATCAATAATCCTTTTCCCCTCCCCTAACTCTACAGGTACGGGGGGCCAGCAGTGTAGAAAGAATCGTAAAAATGGCCTGTTTTGATGACCTCCAAGGTGGAATGATTTTTTTTTCCTTCGTCCTGAAAATGACATTTTAGCAGCTCCTTTTGTTCTTGAATGGTATGATGGACGCCAGCGATGTACTGCGTGAGCTGCCTGGAGCCTTGCACTATTATACCGCTCATTGTTCATTTGACAGAGGCTGACTTATGTCCGCCGTGAATACTGAGCATTTCCAACTTGCCTATTTGTAACTTAAATTTGTATGTGTATAAGCTGTATAACTTTGGATAATGTTTCAATGACAGAAGCATGCACTATTGTATTTTTTTTATGAGTAAATGCTGCAACTGATTTTATTAACACCGATTAATGATAAATGAACTGTGCCACTTATGGATGATTTAAATTTACTAGATTTAATTCAAGATGTAATCCATAATATTTAACACTAAGATGACCAACCATGAGTAAATGGAATGGTTTGTAATGTCACAAATTGAATTTGATAGGGAAAGTTAAAAGCCACTAGTGACTGAACACAAAGCAGCATTATAGTGCCACATGCACTTAGCATTGTCATTTTTAATATCCAAAAATCAATAATAGCACTCATGTTATATATAACGCTTATGTTTAGCCAATAGAGAATGTTGTTAGTGATATGTAAAATAATTCAGGAATGGTTTTTCTAAAGAAATGTATTATGTGACAAGAAGATAGAAAAATTGTTACATATTAAAATGCAAGACTGGGCTTAAAATTAAAAGGCTTCATATTTTGTACTGTACTTTGTACATCTAAATTCTTATGTACTGCCTCTTTCCTAGTGTATGATTGTATGTATGTATTTGTTCCCTGCAATGTGGCAAAAGTGACCTCCCATCCTTGGTGTATCCCAGCATTGTGTTGCCTGCAACTGTCTTCAGGCACCTTTATGATAAGGATGGGTGGTTAGGAGATGGATGCATTGATGGGCCTTTGAGCTGCTTCATTGAAGAAGGGGGCGGGGGGTAATATGGCATTCATTTTCTTTTCTTCACCTTCTTATATATTTTTCCGCTGTCACATGCCAGGTCATGAACAGACTTCTTGTGGCACACGATATGTACCAGTTTCAAGTTTTCACACGTGAACAGCAATCTGTAGAAATACTCCCAGTCAATTTCACCGTGGCTGTGGTTCTCCAGTGCGTCCACCAATGTGGGAATGACAGTCCGCTTCTTCTCGATCCTGAAGGTTTTAACCAGATGTGCTCAAGTGTCAGTACTAGCACAACTTAACACTAGGGAATGGATGAAAGTAATCACAAACGTGTGACTTACACGTGGTCGAGGTTCCAGGTGCTGAAGAGGATTCTGCTTTCCCTGTTCCCATAAGGATTGATGGAGTGGAGAGATTGGCAGCTGTCTTGATCAAAAGCACCCTGAGGAAGTGGAAGGGGAACTTAGGCAAACCAACCTTTCTGGGTAACTGTTGCCCCATCCACCATCACTATCCCCCCCCCCTTTTCCAATTTCTTATACACTATATGGTCAATAGTATTGGGACACCTGGCCATTACACCCACAGGAACATTTATGACATCCTATTTTAAACGATGTGGAGCTGGCCCCCCCTCTGCAGCTATAACAGCTGCCACTCTTCTTTCCACAAGATTCAGGAGTGTGCCTGTGGGAATGTTTACCAAGTTATCCAAGAGGATTTGTGAGGTCCTTGCTTTGAGCAGTGGGGCACAGTGTTGCTGCAACAGAAAAGGGCCTTCCGAAATTGTTTGCACAAAAGGTGGAAGCATAGAATTGTCCAAAATGTTCATATGTATAACACAGAGCAAGTTCCATAAAAGACATGGCTGGGTGAGTTTGGTGTGGAAGAACTTAACAGGCCCATACAGAGCCCTGACCCCTGCAAACGCCATTAGGATGGAGATTGAAAGCCAGGTCTTCATATCCAACATCAGTGCCTGACTTCAAAAATGCTCTTCTGGATGAATGGGCAAACATTCCCATGTCATTTCATGCACTTTTGCAGTAGCACTCTCCAGCAGCCCCCAATACAGCAGGCTGCAATAGCAATTTTCAGGTTGTGACACTGATTCCACCACAATAGGGCTGAGGACTAGCCCACCATCAGTGTGTGTGGTGTTTTATTCTATAAACTTTATTAAGCAATGCGACGTATTTGGTAGTGAGAGCTACTCACTAAATTCCACTCGCGGTCCTGGAGGCACCCAGCTGGCAGCAGACATTGCGATAGAACAATGAAAAGAAGAGAAACCCTGCTGTCTAGACCATTCAGGGGAGCTCAAGCCAGTTTGTGTTTTCTGGTCATCCTCACCACAGATGGCCCATTTAGCCCAGTAAGGGTTCAGTGCTGCAGTAGGGCACGAGATGCTTTGGGTGGAACACCACTGCGGAGGCCTTCAAGAAAAGTGCCATTCTTAATTTGCTACACTAAATTCAGCCCAATAAACAATTCAAATGAAAAATTAAACTGTGTCACATAGAATCACAGCACCTTCCCAGCCACAATGTAAACACAAAAAAAGGTGACGTAACGAGGCATTATTTTGCCACGCGTTCATTCAATGAGTCCAAAAAACATTTTCCCCTGACAAGGGACACTGCAGCTAGGAAGGGCCCTCTCACACAGAACAAAAAACAATTAAGGCTAGAGTCTGAATTTTTTACATTTCTATTAGTTACTTTACAAAGTGCATAGAGTGCAAACATCAGTCCAGGTTAGACGCTCATCAGTGCTAACAAAGCATTGCAAGATGGCTCACCTTATATATGGGTTACTATACAGGTGCACTGATACTTTTTCCATGACTACTACACCAGAAAAAAAGAGAGTGCCCTAAGGTGCAGCTCAACCCTTCTGACCTACTCACCTGACAAGAAAACCAGCCCTCCCTAGAGCATAAGCAGTTAGACCCCATCTCCCTTCTGTCAAAATAGCGGCCGTTGTACTTGGTGGCTTTCAGCCTCTCTAACATGCTGGACAACACTTTCTTGTACTCTGTCCGGACCCTGGGATTCGGGATGTTAGGAGCGTATCCATCCACCTTAGTGGGAAAACATCAAAATTAACACGTCCAACCAAAAATGCATCGTGCAACTACACCGGGCGCAAAACTTTGCAATAAAAACAAAATCTTTCATTCTCTAAATTTATTTTATTTTAAAAAGTCACAGTTTAGCAGGATCCATGATTTATCAATATCTAGTTTAAGTATTACTGCAGGTACAATTACGGTAATTACCTCTTTCCAATATCCCCTTATTCTGTTTTCACAGTTGTACTTCATGTAATCAGACTTCGTCTTAAATCTAGTGTCAATTCCTGAAATTAGACGGGCAGAAAAGAACAGGTCAGCATAACGGATGTAAAGTTCAGTGGGATCATCTGCAGAATATCATTAACATGATTACCCTGAAACCAGTCACTGTCCTCTTCCCGTTTCTCACATTCAGAGCTGTCCTTCAGGTTCTGCAGTAGATCACTTAGGATTTTCCGCATTTTCTGAGACTGTTCACCCGAGAGGAGGCTCTCGGCGGACTTGATCAAAAGATCGTAATGACGGTCCGAGGCGCCGAGCAGAAGGCTTATATCAGACGCAACTGCGGACACAAAACGCGCACACGTCACAAACTCATATTACTCATATTGACCAAGCTGATTTCCCCTTCAAAATCAAACGAGCAATTGTTCCATATTAACAACAAAAATGACTAATACAATTGCATATTATGCACTAATACAACTGCACAATAATGCACATTAATACAATCCTTCCAAGTTACAAAGTAGCCCCACATGTGGATACATTTCCGCTCTGTAACAAAAGCTGCACCTACAGCCGTCCCAGGACTGTCCTTCAGTCAACAGAACGAGTTCAACGTTGTCCGGAAGCCTCTGGAAGTAATCATCGAGAACTTCGGTGCCATCTTCATACAGGCAAACGCGAGATCCCTTCACTGGTACCTAAGTAATGACATTACAGCGATCTTTTGTAGTAGTCCCGGTTTAAATTAACGCGCCCAAGCCGTTCACTTCCGCACAACACAGCCAGCCGCACACGGAGACCGTACCTTTAAAATACTGCAGCCTTTGTTGAGAAGTTCTTTCACATTCGCAGCTGCAACTCCATATTTCGTGCTTTCGCCGCAGCGTCTGAGTTTGACGAGTTTGTTCTTTTTAAGCAATCCGAACATGACTCGGTTCCGCTGTAGCGCAAACCGCCATCTAGCGGCTATTTTGCGAAGCGCGGAGCATGCGCAGAACGCGCAAAAAGAAAGTCCGATAACCAGTTCGCTATTCTTAAGAGAATGTTTCTGGCTTTCTCATTTATTTTAAGTACACGTCTCGTTGCCGTTCAAGCCATATTATGAATTATTATTATTATTATTATTATTATTATTATTAGGGATCCAAGCACCAACTGTGCTGGTCATTGTCATTATCATTATTATGTCACCCATCCATTTTAATAAAAAAATATTAAATTTTAACTACAGTCGTTATTCCTTTTTGTTTCCGTACATCACTTGCTCATTTTGTTGTCACTGTTTTGGAAAAATCTCGTTAGAGATCGCCACCTGGTGGTTTGAATTGTTTCACCGCACATTAATATTTTTTTCCTGATATTCATTGAAATGCTTTTCTGTCAATAAAGACTTCTGCTATCTTGGTTTTCCACATTTATACAAGCTCCTCTTTGTTTTTTTTTTAGTCATGCTGAAATGCACGGATCACACAAGCATTCCGAAATCAGAAAAGTATTATTCGTATAGTACTCTTACGTGTTTTTATTTTATATATGTCTGTGATCGAGGTTTAAGTTGAAAGATGTGAGATATTATAAGTTAAGCGCATTTCAACAGTTGGAAAGAGAACTCCTGAGTAATTATGTGACATCGTTGTATTTCTAACAAGGTACGATAAAATAAGATACACTTTCTTAATTCTGGGGGGAAGGGGGTCCTTTAACGAAGACAATGCCATAAAATTTTAGATCATTGTTTTGCAGTATTACCTATTCTTAAGTATAAAGATTACCTTTCCAGGTTTTAACTGGAGAGACAGGGCAAAAGCATTCGGCGAACAGTATGGACAATATTTAACTGTACTTAACTCACTGGACTTAATCAGTCTGCATGTCGCAATGGTGTCTTCGTGGACTCTCATATAGCACTAATGAAACGATCGTTTCACCCCTGTTATTAGAACACCAGTCACCTAATAACCGCGTTAGACTGAAACTAAACTACATCCCGCGCCAAACTACATGGCAACGCGTCCAAACGGGTCCGACGTACACGGCGTCTCCCTGGCAACGTACAGCCTGGAAACGGTTCATACCATTATATCTGTAGTTTGGGGGGGAGGGGGATTAAAAATCTCTATATATTTTGCATCAGAATATTTATCTTATATTGATCAGCATATGAATAAGGTATAATGGAAATTATATTAACGCAATGGTAACTTATACGATTTTAAGAATCGTAATTATTATTGTATTTACTACAATGCATTTCGACAACCCCTACATATCTACGTACTGCTTCTAGCAAACAGACATGGCAGAAGCGTCTGTTAAAAACGAGGGGAGGTAAATTTACCGGACAGTTATTTTGATATGCAGTCCCAGTGCTCGCGGAGTCTTATTTAAAGATATCGAAGCATCAATCGTTTACATTTTTCTAAATGTACATATTTTTTTGGCAATGCGAAGTACTCGGCCGATCGATGAATGACAGATTGTCCGCTGCGCTAGCTAGTTAATTGCTGCTGAATCTTTCACGTCTTATCTGCTTGCATTTCTTTGTATGCACTTAGTTTGTGTTTTGTTTAGAGCAATGCCATAGCAGAACACAATGTAGCTGGCAAATTACAGATATCTATATATAAGCCGGCACTTTCACAGAGCATAGGATTGGCGCCCTAAGAAAGGTCTATTAGTGTTAATGTATGCATATTCCTTTTTTTTTTTGCAGGTAATTAGTAATGCCCACACTTCACGATGACTGAGTGGAAAAGAGTGTTTGAGAGCTGCCGTGCAATCCCCCCTCACGGCCAGACCATCCGTCTAGGCCAGGAGCTCTCCCAAGGCTTTCAGATGGCTTTCAAACATCTGGTTTGTGGTGGACACTTTGAACAGGTGGGCGGTTCAAGAAGCAGACCCTGGGCTTAACTTATTAAATTCTACTTAATTCATTAATTCAACTGAAACCTTAACTAATAATGCACATCTGGATTTTGTTATATGGATGTAATGGATTGCCTATTATAAGGGCAGTCACTGATGTCTACTTGACTGGTCTGAGTAATTTTCATAATATGCGGTACATAATCATAATTTCCCAGAGGATGGTTCCGGTTTAACTTTCTGTTTCATCTACTGATGCCAGTAGGAATGTCACAAGGTGCCGTTGTGTCCAGATGGTGTCTGACTACTGTTATGTTTCCTCAATTTTCTGAAACTTCCTCAGGAGGCCCGTTACCAGCTGAGGGTCTCCTTGTTTGATATCAGCCACAAACACTTTTTCGGCAGGACGTGGAGGGGCTCGCCTCAGCAGATGAGAGCCAGTCCGGGCCAGTCCAAAACGGTACCGTTTAATGAGGTATGGAGTGACGTTTAAGCCTCTCACCATTGATGCTTCGACTAAATTCGGTTGCTGCAGTCCAGAGGTTCCATATTGTGTTTTTACATTGTTTCGGGCTCCAAAAGTCATTAATGCACCCATTATATCACTATCATTAACATTTTTCCTTATACAGTCATCTGAAAAACGTATGTACACCCCTTGAAAAATGTTGTCTTTTTAAAACATATGATTAATTTATAAATAATTAATTAATGATAATATATTTCTTTCTCAATGATATGAAAAGTTTTGATAGGTAGGGGTGATGTAATACAACAAAAACAATGAAATATTTCCATAATTACACATTTCCATAAGTGATCATAAGAGCACAATGGGGTGGAATGACCCGAAATCACCAGTAGCAAGACATTTTTATGAATAAGAACTATACAAATGCTGTACAAACGATGCGTTGTGTTGGCATTGAGAAAGTCACACTCAGTAGGAGGGGTGTGGATCTTAACACAAAAATATTAAGAAGGGAAGCATTTTGGCAACATACTCTGGATACGTATCAAACTGGCCTTAATGAGGATTTTGATCTACCCTGTTTTTTAACAGGATTGAAAATGTATTGTACTGATGGCATTGTTTGACTATTGTGTGTTTTCGTGTTTGATCAAATTCCCTTGTGTTATATAAAAGATGGCTTTTGGTTACTTGGCTAATGGACACTGTGGAACACATATTGTCGAAACATGTCTATCGGCTTTTGTAATAAGTGAAAAAAAGGCCTTTTTTTGTATGTGTTTTATTAATAGAAGGATAACCCTCTTATATGATATTTTTTGAGTGCATCCCCTGACACTGGTAGTTATTCAGGTAATTTTGGTTTGGGGCTGTACCTACTAAAATATTAATAGAAAACGACCCCTGAGCCCAGGTTCGCCCTTCATTTTTGTCCGAATTTTTCATGAGGTGTACTTTCTTTTTCACAGGACTACATGCAATTCTGAAAAGCTGCCTTTAAAACTTAAATGTGAACCAATTATATTGCTTTATAGTTTATAGAGCCCAAATCATTCCGACCCGCTTCATTGCATCACCACCATCCTTAGCCCATGCTGTCTGGGAAGGCTCAGTGACCAGTCACCTTTTGTAATTCCCTTGGTGTTTAGAAATCGCACAGAAATGGATCTGATGAAATGGCCAGTTCCTTAAGACAGCCTGGTGTGTCAGCAGCGTGTGATGTTATCACGGCTTTCAGTCCATTGTACTGAACTGGTACCGTACCGCAAGCATGTCTCATGGCAGATCTCTGTTGCTTAGAAACAGATGACTGGTTTGTAAGCTTAAGCTCATGTTCAGATCAATACATTTCTGGTGAAGATTATTTCACCTTGTATTATGGGTGAGAGGTAAAATTATGAAAGAAAAAAAGACGGACACAAATTCCTCACTTATGCTTATGCTAATGTTTGCATCAGATTCCTGGTAGATGTTTGAGGTTTTAAAATTCACTGTTGCTATATACACTCACCGGCCACTTTATTAGGTACGCCTTGCTAGTAACGGCTTGGACCCCCTTTTGCCTTCAGAACTGCCTTAACCCGCACCGACGGGGGGAGACTGCGAGCACTGTTTATAAATTTATATTGTTCCAGAATCTTCGTGTGCTCGGTCCTACTTAAGCCCCCTTTAATCAGGGTATCTGATTAAAGATGAACACTATTCATCCATTAAAAGCCAATGCAAATGGAATACGAGACATTTTCTGCTTTCTTTGGACAGACACAAATGAATGCAAAACAACCTATTTCCAATATGCTCTTTACGAATGGTCTCCTAAAATTGTTGGAAACGATCCGTTTTTTCTGTAGGAAAACGCGTATTCGCCCGATGCTTTTATTCAACCGCTCTACAGTAGCTACTTTGGAGTCATTCTAGATTTCTTTACTCTTAATAGGTGTGCTGCTGCATTTTGTCTGGATGAAATCGCTGTCTGAAATGTAAACCTGTGTGACTGCTGTCACTTTTCAAATGCTAGTCATTACTCCTAGATATCTTTTGTGATTTACCTCAAACACAGCAAATGACAGCTGTCTCCAAACCTCACTGTGAACTGTAGTATTCTATCAATACAGGCAAATACCAAACATGTGCATCTTAAGCTTTGTCAGATAAACCTACTTAAATACTTTGCCTGTATACATTTGATATTTCATATTTCGTAACAAATTTCTGTTAACATTCATTCTGTTCAAAATGTCTTCCACTTGTTTGTATGCTGTCATACAGACTCTGTAATCTGTAGTGTGTCTTGTAGAATCTTTATCTCATGATTACTGAGTTTGGAAAAGTGCCTGTCTCTCAAGGCTTATTGTTGTTGGTCTGTCTCCTCTGGAATCAAGATTAATCATTTAATGTTTTAGGTAATATCGAAACACCTAAACTGTCACTGATTTCCATATTTCCAGCACTGGTGCCTGTACTGAATTTATTTGGGATGTTTTAGCTCATTGATTCTTATTGAGTGATCTTCAGTGACGTCGTGTATGCTGCTGAGAGTTGGAATGGGACATGATAGCAGTGCAATCAGGATGCTTGTGCTGTTTCTTCCCTCGTAGGATCCAGTTTGTGTGGAAGTCAGTGGCTTGATTATCTGGAAGGGTCACGGTTTCGGATGGATGGGTTTTTTCAGAGCTCTAAATGGATTTGGTGAAAATTGCTATGAATTTAAAACATTCAGCATGAAAGTGAATATAAATATCAACTGATAAGAACCTTGTAAAACAGTCCATCCCTTCCTTATCTCAGCACTGGTCTGCAGCTGTTTGCCTGTGATAGTGATACCAACACTGAGCTGTTTATGTCAGTATCCAGTATTGCATATGTATCCAATATTATACAACAAAACAACAAAAAAAATATTATTTTCCAACAGTTTTTAGATGGATGGTATTCTTAGCCCGGGTTCTGTTGAACCAGTATGAAATGTATGTGTCTATTTATGTTAATATTTGTTGCATATTATCTATGCAGGAGTCTTCAATAGGAACTTTACTCTTGCTTTATACCAATATTTATAGTGTCCCTGTCAAGGATAAGCTGTGGGAAGAAGTATGGATGGATGGATGTTTAGAAGGAAGATTCCTTTTGCCTTATTCATAAATCTGCCCTGGAAGTTAAAAAAATTATTACCTTTACTAATTTCGAATTTCTGGTTCTAATTTATAATATACAACAAATATAATAAATCTCTGCAAATTATGACGTATGCACACTGCAAGTTGCCCGTATTTTTCGGAACCCCTTCTCATGTTTTTATTTCATCAGTTGATGTGATAATTACATAGAAAGACAAGGTTCCTTTTCAGTTTTTTTTACCATTAACACTTCGTCCTATGAACAGGTGCAGAATAATCTAGATTTTCGCTAAATGCATAATGGAAATCCTGTATGCTAGGAAACAAAACCCATACAAATCTTATTTTACTATAAGATTCTACTAAAGACTCCTACCACTATAAACACAGCAAATAACATATTGATATACTATTAAAAACCCTTAATTTTTTCCTCATCATTGGAAATGGTAGAAATCACACATCAATAACTTGGCTGGGCTGAAGTGTGTAAATGACCAGTGTAATGGTTGTACATACTGTGCAATGACAACAGGAAGTTGCTTACACCTCGGATGACACTTCATAGCCATGCTCAGTGTTGTTTATGCTGTTCATTATCGTTCAGTTGGGATTGCGAATTAAACTAATAAATTTATAGATACGTCGGAAGCTGTTGGTGCATGTCCATGAATAATGGATTTTTTTCTGTTAAGATTACCTCTGTGGTTATTTTGTTCTATGTATTATATATCTAACAGACCTGTTAAGTATTTGAGGTCTGATACGGAGTATTTTGCTTAATTTTGCTACCCTTTCGCTTGATGATTATGTATCCATAGATATATAATTATATATCATAGGATGTATTATGTGTGATCCTTATCTATTCTTGCAGTAATTGTCATAATCTGCGTCACTTATCGGTTATTAAATTTTATTTTAAAGGACTTCAGGCCTCCACGTTAGGGTGTCACTTATTTTTCGACTTTTGAAAGTTTCAGCTCTCATCCCTTCATTCAAGTCTTTGTGGTATTAGAGTAATTTGTGTAAAATATCACATCATTTGGACTGCATTTAGGGTTTGCTCAAACACAGGGAAGTTATTACGATTTTGTTGACATTCGTTTTGATGTGCTGTCCTAAAGTGCTCGCATGTCATGCACTGCTATACTGTTTTGTTCACCTGTCTACAAGAATACAACTTAAATGTATCAGTTTTTATTGCTGGAACACATCTACTTTAATAATTTTTAATTTCAATTTTAATTTTTGTAACAATGTCAATTCTCCAAGTTAATTAAATTTTATGTAATCTTCGGTTCCATTGCTGTGCTTCTTAAATCATGTAATAGAAAAGCTACATTTAATCAAGGGCAGACAGCACCATACAGTTAAACATTTGCATCACAATAGCACTGCTGCTGTAAAACTGGTCACATGGTCACAAAATGGGCTTGAACATTAACATGACATGACTGACTAAGGTTCTGGATAACAGTCGATTTGTCACATTTGGGGAAACGTTTGCGGTGTTCACGGATGACTTGATAATGCGCCTGGCTTCACGGGGGGGGTGGGGGGGGAGTGTATTTTTTTATATGTTATTGCCCCCACCCCCCTCCCCCCCAAAAAAAATCTGGAGAGCTGGAGCCGAGCCTGCCTGACGAGCAAGCTGAGTCTGTTCCTCATCTTTGGTCAGCATGCCACTGCACTCTGGTATGAGTGCAGTGGCTCACTCTGCAGTGTCATTCACACCGGACTGATGGGTAATGTCTTTGCTGATCAGGTAGTCCTGATTAGCTGGCCATGCCTCTGTATCAGCCAGCAGGAAAGAAACATTTTCGTGGTATTTTTTGTGACAAAGCTTACAGTTGTTTGTTCAAAATTCTGAAATAAAAGTGAATTGAGCACACCCTAAATGCAAACTTAATTGAATAAAAATGTACAGGAATATATAAGGGACACCCTACTCCGCACCTATAGGAGGTATTTCCTGCAAAAAAGAAAATGAAAATGATTGATAGAATCAATCTCCACTTTGCCATTTAGTTTTCGAGGCTTCTATGAAATAAAAATTTTATTCATACGTTATTTTGTATTTCCAAAATGTCTTATCTACAAACTGTGTAGCTGTGCAAATATGAAGCCTCGAAGTAAGACTATGAATAAGAAGCTGAAGCAATCGGAAGCTGCAAAACAGTAGCTAACTTAAGCCGTGCGTGACTTTGCCATTAGTTCGGGTGACACAGGTGACCATGTGTGAGGAACACAATGACAAAAGATCCTGCAACCGCACTGAGAAAGCACAGCAGCACCTGAGACTCTCTGATCCATAGCACCGGCCCCTGGCCCACTCCAATTAACGTATCTTTGCATGTCATGAACTTAAATGAAAAAACAAATTGGAAAATGAAAACGCAGATTTGGAAATGAAATCAAATTGGAAAATGAGAAGACAAAAAAAGTTTAAAAATTATCTTTCAATTTCTCACAGATGATTCATATATTAGTGGAGGATCGAATTGCAAATGGTTTTATTTCATTTCATTTTTCATCTTGACAGAATTGTTGCACATTGACTTAAAAAAACTAAATGGAAAAGTGCAGTTTGTATTTTTACTTTATCATTTTCATTTTCTTTTTTGCAGGAATTACCTCTCATATGCACCCCTGTGTTTTTCGAAAGGTGGGAAATGAATACACTGTGAAGGAAATAGAGTAGATATTACTTCCATGGTAAAATGGGAATATCATATGTATTGGCTGTCAAAGTTTGTGCTGGGGGTGCTGTCATTATGCAGAGGCAAGCAAAAGTGCTAAAACAGCGGCGCTCAGCCAAGACCCTGGACGGCCGTGCTGTGTGCAAGTTTTCATTCCTTCCCAAGCACTGGCGTTCACTGTTACGGGAACAAAAGAACATTGAAAATCATTTGCTGTTCCTGAAAGGGTTGGCGCCGGCGTGCACATGAGTCCTTAAGGGTTTGTGAATGTGAATTTAAGGTTTTACTCTTGAAAAAGGTGTTTCTTGTGTGACAGGTGCTGGAGGGCATGTCTGGCGTTTGGAGACGAGCCTGAGAGTAACAGCTGAAAGCACTCCCGTGGTTGGTCTTTCGCTGGTACTTCTGGTCACTCTTTGCTGTAAAAGGACACCTCTTTCCGGAACTGACATCACACGGCGTTCAGCACCAGATGACTTTCATTGTTGTTATTTTTGTTACAAAACTTAAAAAGGGTTTTCTCGTCGGAGTTCGGGGGATCTCTTTTCGTGTTAGCCATCCCGTCTCTGTTTCATTCTCCTGTCACTATGCCACCATGGATGCTATGCAACTTTGAAGATTAATATCATCTTTACCTTCATGGATATTGACATCTCCATTGATTTGCTATCTCAGTCACGTAGACCCACTTTGGGCTATTATTCTGAACTCCCTTCAGGTTTCTGGCACCTTCTTAGGGACTGTGACACGTGAAATGAAGACAAGAGATTATGTCCTACGAATGCTGATATTAAATAGCTAATGACTTAAAACGTGTGATCTGTGCGTAACTCTGCGTTCCATTTTATGCCTTTCAGAAGAATGACTGCTATGCCGTTAGTCATTAGTCACTTATTCCTTCTGTGACCTCTCTCAAAAAAAATGAGCTGAAATAGTTTTGCCATTAATTCTTATATGTCGCTCCAGTTTTGTTGCTATGGATATCCTTTTGAAATGTCCATTTATATTTCACTTTTTTCCAGTTTAAATTTTAAAATGCTGTTGTCTTGACAGTATAATTAACTTTGTTTTCAAAGGAACTTTTCCAAACATGGAAATTAAAGCGCGGTTGATAGAATGAGCTGGCTGATAAAATTTATCCCCAATAATGTGTCTTTAAACCTTTATGAAGATAAACCTGGAGAGAAGCTTCTTGCATTATAACTGGCCACTCGTAGCCTGCATTATTAGTAAGTTTGACCAAAGAGTTCTTAGTGGATCAAAACATTGTACCATACAAATATTATGCTGCACAAAAACATTAGGACCTAAAATGATGTTTTTGTGTGTAAACACAGTTTTGTTAAGTAGAATGGATAATATACTTCAAATATGATCTTTTTTGAGAATTTACAGTTGTGAAGGCAAGCTTTTATATTAGTCAGACCCCAGTGGAAATGCAGAAATAATAATCTATAAATATGGGACATTTATCTCCCTTTTTCTCAGCTTCACACCTCAGTAACTGAGAAAAGAATGATCTGAACAGAAAAAAAACTGATTCCTAAGGTATGAGACATTACAGCTGTCAACTGTGAGTGTGTACACCTGCCACACTACAGAGAGAGAGAATCGTGAGAGACGCTGGTCTTCATTGTTAATGTATTTTGAAGTTGACATGTTCCTGTCACCCTGTCCAGGAGTGATAGATGGTTGGGTGTTCACATAGTTACACTGCTGTAGTGGGTAGAACTGTTTGCTCACACCTCCAGGGATGGGGGATCAGAGCCTGCCCGGTGCCCTGGGAATCTGCACGTTCTCCCAGTGCCAGTGGGTTTCCGTTAGGTACTCTGCTTTCCTCCCACAGTTCAAAGTCAGGCAGATTGCCATGTGTTAGAGTGTCTACATATGTGTGGCCTGTGGTGGACTGGTATCTAGTCTAGGGAATATACCTGCCATGTGACCTATTCTGCATCAGATGGGCTCTAGATGGATCAGTGTTAATTCTTTGTTCATATTATGTTAATTGCTTACAAATTTCTTGTGGATAAAGTGCATTTTTAATTTTAGATGTTGCTCAGGCACTTTCTCATTCATATCGCAAAAACCTTCCCTTTGTCTCATCTTACTGGCGACTACCCGGCTACATAGCTGAAAAAGTTGCTCAGTGTATCATTAGTGTTACTAATTAGTGTTAGTGTTGCTCAGTGTATCATCAGCTTTAGTGTCTGTCTGTGTCTCACTGGGCCTTGGCACCGTTGTCAATGTGTCACCAGAGTCTTCTGTCTGTCTTGGGTCTTGGTCTCTGTGTCTCACCCCTCCATCCTTTTTTAATGCCTGCCCCAGTCCAAGCAGAGAAGGCAGAGCCGGCCAGCTCGCGGGCGCAAACTGAGCAGTGAGCGCGCGATGTCGAGGAGGCGATAGTGAGCAAACGGCAGGCCGCCGCTAGCTGCTCTGGCCCTCTCGTCCGCGCCGAGACCGTGCCGCTCTCTTCTACCAGTGCTCTCGTCACCGCTCCCGCTTTTCCCCCCATCCTAAAAGACACAAAATCAATATCTGCCAAGAGCTAAATGGCAGACAGACGCATCATTTTTCGCAGAATCCGTCAGAATAATGGCACACGCTGCAATACAAACTTTATACATCTTGTATTATTGGGAGTTACTTTGAAACATCAAATACATAAAGAGAGTCTGTCTTTCTTACTCTTTATCCTACTGATAACTAAACACAAAGTTGCTGAAATGAGTTCTGGGTTTTAATATATTATACGGTCTAGTTGCTATCTACTTGTCATAAACTGTGCATATTGTCTTGGAGACTTTGCTGTTCTTGTATTCTAGCTTCTGCTTTAGCACCCATAACTTTTCTTCTATAATAATACATATAATAAATAGATATTATGGCGTTACTGTGATAAATGGTGTTAAAGGCTGCCATATACTACAGAGTATTTTGGGAGGAAATGGTTCTGTGGTTTGTGTACATTGATAACTAATAGCCTGCTTTTAAGTTATCTGTAATCTGAACACCCTGCTCAGGAAGCCCGCTCTGCCTGTGCATTGTGCCCGCATTGTTCTCATGCTGGGGCGCCTGAACTCATTAGCTTCGTCTTGCACCATTTCATTTGGGAGTATGCTTTTAGGCAGTTGTTAATTTGCTGAAAGAGTTTTTTGCATATCCTTATAGGAGCTCTTTATCAGAAGCAGTTGGACTCGGCAGAAACAAATGTTACCTCGTCTCTAGACAAAAAATAGTGTATTTTCATGCATTTTAAATAATGCCATACATATTTAAAGAAATGCTAGATAAAGTGAATCAAATCATTTGAAAAATTTAGATTTTATCTGTATAGATGTGTGCTTTTCACATCGCCAGTGTATTACCATTGTGTTTCAGTTACTTGGCTAAATCTTGGTGAGCTGCTATTTAAATAATGTGCTTCCTACATATGTGCACATTCCTTTTGTTATATGTGTAACCACAAAACATGTAGGGATCACATTCTTAATTAACTGTGCACCTTAATTTGCCATTGGTGTTACATTTTTATTATTGAGACTTATGTGTTTTTCTAGTCTTTGTTTTGGAGATCAAGAGGCCATTGCCTGATCATCGGGGTTTTATGCAAGATGGCGGCGCCCTGAGCAGGCAGCGGCTAGAGCGGCTCCGGCGAATTCAGTGTTGCACTGAAAAAACTGGAGCCACGTCGTCTCGTCTCTCTGTATATCTATACAATATACAGAAGAGATGACAATAAAGTTTATTTTGACTTTTGATGTTGCCATGGTTGCATTGGCACCGTCAAACTCCTTCACCGTATTTCATGCTACAAGGACAAATTTGTCTTACAGTCTTGTGTTGTTCTTAAGTCATCTATCCACATCTTCTTATTTGTTTAGTTGGTATAAGTGCAAATGGACTTTGGGAAATTTGTCAGTATATGCAACAACACACAACATATTATTAAAAATAGGAGAAAATGTGCTCCTAGGTTCTCTGTTGTTTCTTCCTTTGCATGAGATGTTTTAAATAGCACTGCAGACAAACAATTCAATGACATCCCAAAGCATGCAGCACCCATCACCCCTACCACATCTTCATTTCCCAGAAAACCTGACACCAACAAGGTTAAGAGTGGTTAACGGGGTCCCTAAGTCCAGGGAGTGACGGGTGCAGCTGTACTCTGTAGAATGGACCTGTCTGCTAGCCCTGAAGCTGTGCTAATCCCCAAAGGATGTCACTTGTGGACTTATGAGTTAAAGATGGCGGCCTCAGCTCTCAGAGAGGGCCCTGTTGTTTTACCCCGGAGTAGAGCACTTATCCTGGTTTTCTTCACCTCTTTGAGTGGGTAATACTTTACACAGGCTTATTTCTGAGATTCTGAAGACTAAATGTATGCCAGTGAGTAAACGATGGAAATATAATACGCATGTTACTGTGGTATGCGTGTGTGGCTGAACTCTAAGGGGACTGAAATGTAGGAGGCTTGGTGAAGACATGGTGAAGATCTGCCCCAAAAAGGAGACATTTTGTCGAAATTATAGGACCAATACAGTATGTTGGCTTCATTCTTTTAAAGGGAGTGGGCAGTAAATGACTCATCCATTGACTGTACCTTTTTGTGTCATCTTTAAGGAGCAGTGAGTTACTCCTCTAATACATCACCTTTTTTAGCAGATAATTTAGCGTGGGGCAGTATTCCCGACTTGGTTTTTCCATGTGGTCCTTGATACAGCTCTTTCATCCCAGCAGAGGGCACTGTTGTACCAGAGATGGCCAGCTGACAAACGGGCATTCTGACAGCAGGAATAATGTGTTTTTGGTATTGCCAGGTTCCCGTTGATTGACACTTTTGGTTTCTATCCCAAGTTACTCACTCTGTCTGTGTTGTGTGAGGCAGGTTATAATTAAAGACTTGCAGTCCGAAGCTGTCATTCTGAGGTAGTTGTCTTTGCTTTTGTTGATGAGATTACAAAATTTGGTGATGAATTCCAGATTTGTCATTTGGTGATGATTGTTTTTATCTTCAACTACGTCCGCTATTTATACTTGCTAAAAATGAGTACCATGGCAATACAGTATTACTTATAGCCTCTGTTTGATATTAAAGAGCAAACTCATTTATGAGTTGAAGTTCGTAGCCAAATAATACCATTCTGATCATTTATCAGAGGTGGAAAGTTCAGGTTCAGAAAGTGCAAATCCAGACCAAGATTTTGTTTCAACCGACCCGTTGAGTACTTTGACTGTGACACTTATAATAGGTGAACGCTATATTATGTGAGCATAGTTTACTGTTGCAAAGGCAGGAGATGACTGAATAGATACGGTGGTGCCGCCTGATCCCATTGCTGTGCCCTAGGGGCCCGGGGATGTCACTGACTCCTCCCTCGCACCCCCTTTATAAGAAGGAAGCTAACATACTGTAGTGGTCCTATAATTTGGGCAAACCAAGCCCTGGGCCAGGAGCATGTGTCAGGGAAAGATAGCCCCCCCCCCATGCCCTGCTCCAGGCTGAGACTGACCTGCTTTGTCTGCGATCCCCGGTTTCACCTGTACCTGCCAAGGGTCAGCCAGCTCTCCAGGTCCTAGGCCCCCTGCCGGGGCTCCGTGACGAAGCTGAGGGGGTTCTTTGCCACGTCCGGAGCAGCGGCCTGAAAAGGCAGGCCTGCCTTGGGAGGAGTAAGTGGGCAATGGGGGCTTCTCAGGGAAGATGCAGTAGATACGTACTGCCAGTATGTGAGTGTCCATGTCAGCCACCTAACAGCAGCTCCCAGGCAGCCACGGAGTAGCCCGCATAACACTTACTAGAAATTAGATTCATTTTACCATATACTTTTGTGGCCCCTAACTGTACCCAAAGGGACAAGTCACAGCATTTCATTTAGATTTTTCTATTAACAGGACTGGTATAATACTTTGTAAAATAATACAACTGCTTAATTGTGTTTTATACAATGCAGTTTGTAATGCTCCACCTGTATCTGCTGAGTGTGCGTGCGCGCAATTCTGTGTGCCTCGTGTAGCTAGGAGGGGCACTTGGATGGGCCCCCATTAATTTTCCCTGTTCATTTCGCTGCTCTGGAATGTTCCGTTCCACCCAGTAGTTTTATTCCCTGCTTGGAGATACATTTGAATGGGATTGGAGGCCGGGCCATAAAGCTGGAGTTGTGCTTATCAATATTTCACATCCTCTGGTGGTAAACAGCCCAGGGACCAGCTGCTCCCGAAAGGCTGCGTGGGCGCTAGTAGCAAAGGAACCAAAATCCATTATCCTGACCTTCGGGATTCGGGGATAAAAACCCTCGTGATGGGGTGAAAGGCCATTTTAAGTTTTTACAATAGAATAAAATGCATATATCTGTGCTCCCTGAGGTCTTGTTCTGAGCAGACTGCATGGAGATTGTTGGGTGATTTCCTTACCTTGGTGACCAAGTGCGGTTTTTCTTCTGGAGTTAAAGCTTGAGCTATGCCCCTAGTGTTCTCCCCGAAGGTCTGCCTGTGCCTTTCACAGATCCCTCTACATATAAAGTTTGTGTCGTAGGCCAGAAGCTTCACTGGAAAGAGCCTTCTGGTGATCAATGCGCGAGATGGCGGCATCTGCTGAAGGGTGATCTCGCAGGAGAGCAGGGCCGCAGCGTCTTTAGCTTGGGAACCAAAAAGAAGGGGCTTCATTTTTCATGGGCTCTGTCACAAGCCATAGTTCCTCTCAGGTGTTTTTTCTATACGTATTAAACACCATGTCATTAAAGTATTTATTCACATTCAGGTCAGCGTGTGTCTGGCAAACTTGACTGCCAGCCAGTGGTGCAGCAGTACACAAGCCTTAAGTAATTCTCTTGTATGCAGATATGCCTACGTAACTCATTATTACTGTATTAATAAAATGAAACGCATTTAGAGCAAGCCTGTAGAGATACAAAAGAGTAGCACTTATAGGTAAGAAACATAAAAAAAATGTATTATTTTAAAAATAAAGCAGCGGCACGGCATTGATTAGATGGGACAAATGCACAGATTTTTCACTGGGGGTGGGGGGGTAGAATAAATAGTAATTGTAATGATGGTAATGAGGGAGCTGTCTTATTCCCGATAGCTGTGTTGCATTTTACCTGGAAATACTTGTACTTATTACACGGCTGCCATCACTTGACGGTGGCATAATGGTTAGGGATGCGACTGTGTAATCGAAAGGTTGCTGGCTCGAGTCCCCGACCCACAAGTACCACTGAGGTACCCAGAGCAAGCCCTGCTCCCTGGGCACTCAAGTAGCTACCCACTGCTGTGTCACAATGTCACATGGGTTAAAAGCAGATGACTCTTTTTGTTGTTGTGCATTGTGTGCTGTAGTGTGTCAACAATAACAATTAATCACCTTTCACTTGCTAATCTGCTTAATTTGCATGCTTTTAGAAGTGGCCAGACACCTAAGGGGGTGTCTTAGGTCAACCCTTAGTGGGCTGTACTCTAGTCTCACTGTCAGGGTTGGGGCGGTTTGGTCTGAGGCCTGGCTCCTCTATAAGTTGCTTGTTGTTCAGATGTCTGTCTGAGACTTGCATTTCGTTCTTCACGCCCTGCCTTGAGTCCTGTGTTTCTATGGAAGGATCCTGGTGATCCGTAGTCATTTCAGCCACCACATTTCAGCTTGTTTAAGTATGTTACTCATTATTTTATGTAGAATGTGCTATGCTATTGTATGACACATGCAGGTAATACATATGTTTGGAGGTAACAAAAGCACCAGGATAGCATCAAAGCAAGCTAACTGGAAAATGACCATTGCTTAGTATATAAAATTTTTTCTGTAGTTTTGCAGTTTCTATATTAAAGATGTAATACCACTTTGCCCAGAGACAGGATATTTTGCTGAGGCAATTTCCTGAAGTACCATCCTCAGGAACACTAGTGCAACCCTCCTGAGATTTGAACCTGCAACCTTTTGGTCCTGTTTTTTATTTGCTGCAGAAAAACAGTGATGTATTTGTTGGGAGCACATTGCCGAACCGGTGGATAGCTGCTGCTAGCAGCGTGAACATTCTGAAGGTTTCTGTTTTTGCTTCTATTTCTGCTGCTTTAGAGTGCATACATCAAAAGACTAAGCACAAAGGACAATTTTTGGGAATATTTATATGACAAGTTTTAGTTATTTGCAGTGTTATCTTTTTTGAACTACAAAGCATTTTTATTTTTTTTTTAATTTGACCCTACATCCCATATGATTTTTGATTTGATTTTTAATTTGAGCCTACATCAGGTGTGATTGTTGAATAGAGAGCCAAATGGTAGGAAAGGTGTCATGTACACTAAATCTCATGTTAACCAGATTCTTCTACTGCATTTACAACCTTGGGGATTTTCGTTGACTCGATCAACATATTGCTTCATTGCTGAGGTGTTATTTTATTAGTTACCTGAATAGTTATGGGTGTTTTTGTTTTTAGCAGCTAATAGGCAATTACACCTAGCCCGCAACATTCTTATTATATGCAACTATAAAAACCAGTTCATCAGGACATATTCTTTCCTGTGAATTGGGTGTGTTTTCTGCACACACAAATTGTAAAGCATTCTAAACATAAATGAAGAAATCAGCTGATGTAATGCTTTTTAATTGTAGCCTTATAATGACGGTTCCAGCATTAGGAAGTGCTAAATATATCCCATCACATCCCCGGGCTAATATTTTTGACGTCTTATTTACAGCACTTATTTAATACTATTTGATAAAGGTAATACAATTAAGCAGGGAATTTGGGTCGTCCTGGAGATGGAAGCAGGTACTCGCTGCAATAATCTGCAGCCTTTGAAATTGGCACTTCTGTAGATAGATGAAGGGACTGGCTGCACTGCAGATGGTTTACTGAGCGATTTGTACTGCGCCACCTTGCCGCCCCCATGTATGACGTCCCCCACAAAGGAGCTGTCAAGCTTCACATTTATTTATTTAGCCCATGCGTTGCACAAGGGAGGAATGCTTGGGGTCAGAGAGCAGTTGGGACTAAGGGTCTTGCCCCGGGGCCCAACATGGGTGATTACTGGCAGACATGGGATTCAAACCCACACCCAGCTGGACAGGGACACAGATATGTAACACACTGAGCTGCATGGTGTTATCCTGCCAGCCAGTCTCTTCCGCCTCCCTAAGCTCCATATCAGAACATCACAGCTTAATATCTGGCTGTGCTTTCTGTCCTGGCTACAGCAGATTCCACACAATGGGAAGAGCACGGCAGATTTGCATTTGGAGCCTGTTTTGCAGGAGGGAGCATGACGTGGCCCGGTGACCCGTGGCCATAAGGTACCTGCTTAGCCTCCATGGCATGTCATGGCGCTAGCATGGGTTGTTTTGTGATTAGCCCCATGGTAGGATTGCCTTGTCCCGACACTAACCTTCCAGCTGAAATGAAGCAGTCTTTTCTATGACCTTCTGCCCCATTCCTTCTGGTTCTGTTTAAACATATTGTGTCCAGCCCTCCGCTGGGGTTCTGATAACCTGTACGGTAGCCCTAAATCCACCTGCTTTTAGTGGTTTAACATAATCTGATGTCTGCCAGGTTTTAAGTGAAGATGCCCCTAATATTATGTCATCTGCACTGGGACCTTATGCCAGCCTGGTACCTCTAAGTTCCGGGCTGAACATGCAACACTAGGTATGTGCAGTGCCAGGTCTTCAGCAGACACTGGAGAGGAAAGCACTGATGTGATGTGAGAGAGCCTTCACTGGCATAGACAGGCAGTTATTTAAGCAGCTCAATAAGAAGCGTAGCTGCATGCACACAGCTCCCCTATGTATGTAGTATATAGTTTGGATTGTAGAAGGAAACTGAAGCTGTCAAGGCGAATATGATCACTTCGACTCCATAGAGCCCCTGTGCTGTTGGGCTGTCCAGTGTAGGTTGAATTCCAGCGTTCTGACTTAAAGCTTTTCAACCAGTGAAATGGTTTTCCTGGGGTAAACCCTAAATCCCATTTGTTGCTTTGTCATCATATTATTATGGCTCATCCCTACAATTATGCTGATGGGAGGGCACTTACCTCACTAAGGAAAGCAAAACTTTTATCACTATCACTATATAAACACAATAAATAGCTTCATCATCTAAAAACATGAATACATTTTCAAGGTTTTCTGAATTACATTAGACTATAGTCTAGTTATATAATGCCATATGTAATACAGACAGCATGATAATGTGCAGTCAATAATACCTTTGTCCTTTTGTTTTTTTGTGTGTGGCCGCTGGGTGATTAGATTTAGATAGATTAGATTTAATATTGGATTACATTATGATTATTGAGTTAACTATTTAATGCATTGCAGATCTTTCATTTCTGTCATGATTCAATTAATCGATTATCCAATTATTTTATTAACTTTAAATTCAAATCTTTTTTAACTTCATTGAAAAAAAATACCAATTATTACCATGGGAAATTAGTCGCACACTATTAATGGTACACAAGAAAGTAGAATCACATATCATAATTTTTTTTATTGTTTTTATTAACTGGGGAGAACATGCCAGTGTGAAATTGTCAAAAGGGCTGTACATAAAAAGCACATGAAAGGACATCCTGCATGATTGTGGGGAGGTTACCGGTGGTGAAACCTGCCGAGCTTGCCATGCAGATCAGCATAATGGTACCAAAAGATCTTTGTGTTGGCCAGATTTAATAATGTATCATAAACATGTCGCAAGCCGGTATGTCGAGACCACTTGAAAGTGGTGGATGGGCTTTCGAAATGTCTTGCTCTCCGCTATAGAAAATGGCTTTACTTTAGTAGCCTAGTTGCCTTTCCCAAAAGCATCATAATGCAACATAATTTATGAATATTCGCATGCTGGAACTGCTGCTTTATACGTCTTCCTGCAGCATGTGAGCATGCGAGAGTGTAGCGTTGAAGTAGGAGTATCTTTATTTTACAAAAACATTTTTCCAAAATTGATTCTCAATTACCGCTCTAATAATCGATTCATCGAAATGCATTTTTAGACTCCTAGATGATAATCACAGGTAATACTCAAAATGTAGGACTATTTGGGCGGCAAAATGACAGATTTGAAATGGCACCATTTAAAAATGTGACCACGATGGTCTAATTGTTTCCCAAATAGCCACTTGTTGTTGGAGGACCCTCACTCTAATCTGTGTAAGCCCAATTTGTTTTTGGTTTGAGAAGACTCCAGTGGCTAGATGTTCTGCTGTCGAGCTGTTATTCATGTTGGCTCGTAGAAGAAAAAATTGTATCATTTTAGCAATATATGCTCATCGCTCATTGCATGTTCTTGATTTTGAGGTAAAACAGCAATTTGTGGAGAACATGCATATTAATATCGTCCCACACTGAAATGTCTCCTGTATGCTATTTGCCTCACTAGTCAGCCATATCAGAAAAAATGGTTTAAAAGTTTATGCACATGAAAGTTACATAGCAATATATATTTTTAAAGTTTTAAAAACGTTGATTATTATGCTCATTTGCAATCAGCAACAATTCAGACAGATCCATGGAAGTTTGAGAAATCCCAAATTTTCTGCTCTATACCTCTAAATCATCAGGATATATTCAGCTTATCTGTGGGTCATTAAAAAATATTAAAAAGTATCAAATTAAATTAGCCAAAATGAAGTCCATTAAAATATATTAGAAATCATTAAATGAGATTTCCTGTTTTCTTATTGGTCTCATTCTTATTCTTATTAGTTAATTTTTTCACGTCAAATGTGAGGGAATGGTAAGGAAAGTGGTATGTAAGTAAGTGATAAAATGAATGACTATGGGACTCAGTGCTGTCCGAACCTTTATGGAAAGATGCCATCCATCAGACAGCAGTGAAAAATAGACATGAAGTCACTGTCACATTTCTTTAACAACGTTAACGTTAGACGTACATCAGCATAAACAACTGTGTCCAGTTTAGTTAACACTGCAGCCACCACAATGGCTACCACTTCCGTTAACATTACCCCAACTGCAAAGAGTGATTTACAAACAATGTTTTTAAATGCTGTGGTCCCTAGAGACCACGGTAAAGCAGCATACCTAATGAGAGGTACTTGTGATTTGAGTAAAACTAGAGATGCACTGATGATATCGGCCAATGTGTTCTTTCAGCTGATGGTTAAAAAATAGCTGATATTTACTCCGGATAATCCCCTTTAACATGGTGACCCATATTGCTTTGCAATCCTTCAGACTAAACAGTTAGAAAAATGTCTGCTGTGTGGAATTATTTTAATGTTAGTGAAAATGACATTAGAAATACATTTTGCAAGCATTGCTCTGCTAAAATTTCTCATGGAGGGTCTACTAATAAACATTTTAACTCCACAAATTTGATAGCTCACCATAGGGTGAGACAGTGAAGTGTTGGGTACAGTACTGCCGAATAACGCGTGCCAGTCAGTAGTGATGTAGCCAAGACAGCTTAAACTGAGACCTAGTCATGACCAAGACCAGAATGTATTGAGACTGAGGCGACCAGGACTTAGGCAGGGTGTGACCAAGACAAGACCAGGACTTAGGCAGGGTGTGACCAAGACAAGACCAAGACCTAGGCAGGGCGAGACCAAGACCAAGGCAGGGCGAGACCGAGACAAGACCAAGACCAAGGCAGGGCGAGACCGAGACAAGACAGACCAAGGCAGGGCGAGACCAAGACTAGACCAAGACCAAGGCAGGGCGAGACCAAGACAAGACCAAGACCAAGGCAGGGCGAGACCAAGACAAGACCAAGGCAGGGTGAGACCGAGACAAGACAAAGACCAAGGCAGGGCGAGACCAAGACAAGACCAAGACCTAGGCAGGGCGAGACCAAGACAA
>JAODKL010000107.1:1155497-1181561 GCA_026780765.1 Petrocephalus schoutedeni | reverse complement strand
AGACCAAGACCTAGGCAGGGCGAGACCAAGACAAGACCAAGACCTAGGCAGGGCGAGACCAAGACAAGACCAAGACCTAGGCAGGGCGAGACCAAGACAAGACCAAGACCTAGGCAGGGCGAGACCAAGACAAGACCAAGACCAAGGCAGGGCGAGACCAAGACCAAGACCAAGGCAGGGCGAGACCAAGACAAGACCAAGGCCAAGGCAGGGCAAGGCAGAGAGAAAACCAAGACCAAGGCCGGGCGAGACCAAATCAAGATCAGTCTACATGAGTCTACATATCACAACACACTATAAAATATGGAGCACTGGCATCATCTTGGGGTTAGGCAGTTTGATCTAAAATTTGTGTAACCGTATCATTTGAACCATAGATGTTTTTTTCTTAAAATTCCAATATAAATGCTTAGACATTAGACAAAATAGTCAGAATAGTTGATTCCAAGATGAGACCAAGACTGGTCTCGAGTACTACAACACTATCTGTTAGTAGCACAAACATTTGATAGCAAAAGAGAATTCAGGGCAGACTGTACAAATCAACAGATATTACTTGGAAAATTACATTGCTTTTAATTGCCCCTCGGGGACAAGTAAAGTTTTTTTAATTGAATTGAAAAATAAAAGCCAAAAGTATGTCGCCATTGTAACTCAAATTCCCATCAAGGTCTTAAAATATTTTTAAAAGGTGTTGAGGTCTTAAATAGAGGTTACTGATACCTGCAGATACCCTGACGTTAATTACTCTGTTTTCCTTTCCTCAAAACAAGCAGGTGAATAAAACTGCATTTACTGAAAAGGTGCAGACCTGGCTGCTACTTCATAATCAAAAAATGAAAAGCTGTGCAGCCCTTCACTCTCTTATTTGCATTTATTGAAAATGAGGTGAACTGTTCCAGAACACAATGTGGCCTTTATCAGACCCCTGACCCAAAGTAACTGCCTGAAAACGAATGCGTCTTTGCAGAGAATGATAAGCACTGTTTCCCATATGCTTATTTCTTGGAAAAGTTAAAAGATAATTTGTGTGCGCCTGCATGGGAAAAATGTAACTATGTTAAAAGCAGAGCTGCTGTTGTAGGCTTTGTATCTACAAAATCTTTACATGTATTAATTCATGAGTAATTGTGTTATGTGTTGCTGTAACCAATAGCAACAGTCTATGGATGAAATAGATAATTTACCCAGTTATGTCCATTTTTGAGATGTTGTTCCTGTTCTAACTCTGTGCTGGTGGTTGAAATTCCTAAGGAATTAGAAATGCAGTGGGATAGACCTCATGGATAGCTTAATATTTCACTTAATCCTGTTTGACTTCACGCACAGTAATTTGTAGCCCATTTTAAGAGGAAGAGCCGTCTACATTGTGTTAGTATTCTCAAGTTTCAATTTGTCCAGTTGTTAATGGATTAGAAGTACTATGTATTCTCAAGTGTTATTAATCAAAACCTAGCAGTATGCAAATGGTAGCTAAAGACAAATTATATTTTGTCTGCAATGCATTAAAATGTATTTTTGTTTCACTGATGACTTTTAAGGTTCCATTTGACAGGAAAATTAAATATTTTAAATATTTTACAAAATGTAATCAGCAAATTACTGTTAATCATTTTAATTTGGGATATTTATATGTCTATCATACATACTGTTGTGTTATCTTTCATAGGAGGTACTGGAATTAGGTATAAAAATGTCTGGAAAGGTGAAGGGTTGAAAATGTTTTGGCCACACATTGATGATGAACTGTATTAATCCTCAAACGAAAAGTGAAATAGTGGCCATATTCTTATGCAACAGCTTCAATAACCTGTTGAAACGTAGCTACAAAACATGAGATGAGATTCCCCCAGATGCGGATCTGACCTTGGGGCATAAATATGATCAATATCCAGCGGTATGAATCGGTAGCAAAAGGTAAAATGTGGAAGGTGACAGTTCGTTGATTCTTTTTCGCAGATTGTATTGCTGCTCAGTTTTTAAATCTTATTATTTGAAATGTAGCCCAGTGAGCCATTGCTTTAACTGTAGAAGTAGCTGTCTGGAGCATGTTTGTCATTTGCAAGGTGTTATGGTAGAATGCATCTTATCAAAAAAGTCATAAAATGAATAAATCTGATTTGTCTCAGTGCCTTTGGAGTATTAATTGAGATTTAAAGTTTGTGAAATAATATTGATTAGGCATCTTAATGAGGGGAAATGGGAAGTATCTAAAAAGGTACAGACTTGGCCATTCAACCGATAACATTTATTATTAGCACTTGAGTGTGTGTTTTAATAAGATGTGTGTCGTATAACGCTATGGTTAAATCAAAATAAATATTTAATGACAAGTATAATCTGAAGAAAATGGTAATGATTGCTACCTAGTTTTATTAACACAAAAGTACTGTCATCTGCATGAAAGTAAGGAGAAAATGTAATGTTCATTAATGAACACCACAATTTATTGAGACAAGTGACATTTTTAAAAAATTGACCCAGGCACTCAGTATAATTTTACTGCAATTATGAACATAATTATGATGTCATTGAGGGTGGTTATCTTATAGGGAGCTGTTATGGGTAATATATCAGCAGACTATATATTAGATTATCAGCTAGGGCGGTTTGCTGCTGAGCTCTAACAGCCAGTCTTGTTTCTCATTTGTGCATAGCTGAATTCTGAAAGCTTTCCTATATAAATCACTTCATAGCATTGTATGTTGTATTTTTCAGATTCCTAACTGTGCCTGAGCCAGGAAGACATTTTTGCATGAGTATCTGATAGCTTTTTAGGGCTTTTAAAAAAGGCGACAATACTACTCTCACCCTGCAATACTCCTCTCCGCTACATCAGAGCCACTTTTTCGTGCTGCACATGGGAACTTCCATATC
Source organism: Petrocephalus schoutedeni (assembly GCA_026780765.1). Lineage (NCBI taxonomy): Eukaryota > Metazoa > Chordata > Actinopteri > Osteoglossiformes > Mormyridae > Petrocephalus > Petrocephalus schoutedeni. The sequence continues at coordinate 1,178,684 of JAODKL010000107.1, read as the reverse complement.
TCCCAGTTGGCTGCTGGCTTTTCTTTGAAACAGCAGATGGTCTTGGCTGAAACTTGTAGACCCGATTAAAGAAATTTTACAAGAATATCTCTCACTGGTGTTTAGTTTAGGAAACACTTGATCTGCATTAACACAGTGCAGGGACTGCAGAATACTGTCAGTGGGCCACTGTTTGTTCAGCTCTCTGTCCTTGTAAGTATCTCAATGGCATGATCGGCTTGTGTACATCTCCAAATCTCCAGCCCCCTTTCAAGTGCACTTTTAAGCAGTATTACACAAGTGGAATTATTCACTCAAAGAGGGAGAACATGCACTGTGGGGTTACTTGATTTGGAATTACGTCAAACTCACAGACAGATGTCTTTAGTTGTCCTACAAAATAGCTCAATCCACAGTGTCTATGACACCAAACATGATTTCAACCCTGTGCTCCCTATTAAGTTTTTGTGAAATCTAAGCAAGCAGTCTGCAAATTTTTTTTTCTTTCCCAGCCAAGTGGCCCAAATGCCAAAATCCTTCAATCTGTGTACTGCAGACATGAAAGAGGCTGTTTTAACTAAACAGCACAGCACAGACCATCATTAACAGACATTTTAATATCTCCGTTTCTATATAACCAAGAAAATAAGAACATCATAATCATAAAAAGTTTACAGACATCTCTTTATCAATGAAAAATATAATCTTGAAGAATTATAACGAACTGTCAGTTCCGTTTAATAATTATAATAATAATATTTTATCTGTGTAGTTGGTATTTAGATCTTTAATTACAAAATTGCATAATTGGCTGGAATCACTCTAAATTTCAGCTTGGCTAGCTCAGTCGGTAGAACATGAGGCTTGAAATTTCAGGGTTGTGGGTTTTTGGGGCAGTGGTGGCATAATGGTTAGGGAAGGTGCTGTGTGATTGAAAGGGATGCCAGCCTATTACAGGACACATGCAAAGTCTGACATTGTCAGTAGCTTGAAGAACAACCTGAAGATGAAGCATCATTTTCTCTACAACTTTATCGCTCACTCACATAGAATTTTGCCCCACTGTTCCGTCAGCATTGCCTTTGCCCACTGATGTTTATGGACATGCATTTATACACAGCTCGCCCAAGGTCCCACTGTATCTTAGTGGTGTTAGGGGCTGCAGTTTGAGTTGGCCATTTCAAACCATTCACTATTGTTATTTTCTGTCTGTCTGGGATCATTGTCTTGTTGCGTGACCCAGTTTGATCCAAGCTTTAGTGGTCAGACTGATGGCCTCACATTTATCTCTAGAATACTTTGGCACAAAACAGAGTTTATGAGCCACTGAATGACTGCATGATGCCCAAATCCGTTGGCTGCTTGGCAAGCGCAAATCATCACCCTTCACCACCATGTACATTGGGTGGTATGCTGTGGTGATATATTTGTAGTGATATGCTGCATTTGTGTGGTCTGTGATGGGTTGGCGCCCCATCCTGGGTTCTTCCCTGCTTCCATGTCTCTTAGTGTCTCTTAGGGACTCTTAGGTTTTGTTATTTAGGCACGTCGACAGACGCATTACCTTTGTTTTACAACTGTTTCTATTTGCGCTTGCAGTTTTAATAATAAATGATTTCAAAACAAATTCAGTTTTCTGTGGTGTACTGAAATTGCACTGAACCAGGGACCCAAAGCCGAGGCTTGTACTGAACATTAAATTTTGTGCAGTTTCTTTTTGGCATCACTGGAATTTGTATAACAAAATAATTACCCATTTTATTTATTAAAAAGAGAACTATTTATTGGACTAATGGCCAAGCACATACATGGGGAGTGGAGAATGCATTTTGGCAACCCTCCATGGACTAAACGGTCACTGACCTTCCTCAGCTCAGGCCAGGTGTGCAGCTGACAGGAAATCCATTAGAGTAACATCGAGAGATTTTGTATATGCCCCAGGAGTCTATCGGGTCAGTACATCAGGGACTCTCAAAGCATTTGTCATGAGGAGCATTTTGAGGAAAAATAACCAGACTAGAAGCCACTGTAGCCATGTGCCCCTTTCACACGCGTAAAAACACACACATAGACACAGCTGTATAGTGAGTTTTGTGATGAGATGCTGCACACTGAACTCCAGGATGATGATTGCAATTCTGACCAATGTATCTAGATTATTATTAATCTGTTTTTTTTTCCAGAGAGAAACATTTTGTCCATCCTTCTGCAGGTTTTTTTCAGTACCTTTACTAAAAAGCCTGTAAAATATTGTAAATGAAAAATGAGTGTGGTGTTCAGTCCATGGGAACAGTACAATCTGCTGTGCATCTGAGACGTTCTAATACTCATGAAGGTAGCTGAAAAGCAAAGTTAGAGTTTTTATAAGTGCCTTTAGTCTGTGAATAAATTCAGAGACTTACTGGAGTCCTAGTGATCACTTTTTAAGTTCTGTTATGAAGGGGCTGCTTACTGTTGCCTAGGTACCTGGCATTCTGCCTGGAGCAGAGCCCCCTTTCGTACCCTTGAGCTTCCAGTTGTAAGGCTATCACCCGGCCTCTGCTTCAGGCAATTGATAGGCTTTTAGCCCTGAGGGAGCCTCGAGAGAGAGTGGGCCCATGTGCAGAGGCAATAGAGGCCCTTCAGCAGCATGGAGAAGAGATTGGCTGGAAAAACTAAGAGCAGGACCGAGGAGGATCAGGGACCGATTAACAGCAAGGCGGTGGACCTGTGGGGATGAGATTAAAGAAAAGGTAAAGCCACAGTAGTCAAGTCAGGAGTCAGGGGATCTTTGTGAAAGGAGTCAGCTTTCCCAAAATGTGTTCTTATATAGCATCCCACGGGTATGCCAAAAAGGATAGAGCCACTGATTAAAGGTGTCCCAGGAAGACACAGGAGAGTCAACGCCTGAAGCTACCCAACGAGGTAAGTTTTTAGGCAATTATGTTGAATCCATATTAAAAATGAGTATTTCTTCAGTTCACTCGTATCACTTATTAAGCTGGATAGTTAGCTGCTGGTCCAAAATTTGTGAACCCTTGCATTAGGCCACGTATTGAAAATGTTGTCAGTTTCCAACTTAAAAAGCGTGTAACTTGGCATAAATTGGAATTCACAGGGTGTCTTTCTTTTGGTTGGTTATTAGATTACGCAGAAGCATGAGATGGCAGATAAAAAGAGTAGGGTCATTGCGTATCTCAGAGCAAGGAAAATTTAAAGGAAAAGCATTTTGACAAGGACTGTCCCCTTCATTGAATGTTTCTCCCAGTTAGCTGTGCTTTTCAGATCTTTGTCACTTGTTTTCCCCTCTGTGGATAAATAGTTTCAGGGAGACTCACCCTACATGACCTCTGTGATATCAGTGTAAAGCAGATGTTAATTTTGCGTGAAACGGTAATGTCATCGTGTCACTTCCAGAAGCGATGGAATTTCTGTTTGAGAGAAATAACATCAGATTTGGATGTGCTGCAAATTAAGTTATGTGTTTAGAGGGCTGCCGGGACTTCCCACGGGCCTTCATCTAGGGAACTCGGTCCCATCACCCCCCCAAGCCCCCCCCAACTCATGGTGTGCTGTTGACAAAACACATTTAGCTGACTGCAAGGGGGCCAGTCTTACCAGTTTTGTTATTTTTTTCCCCGAATGATGGGATGAACACATATAAGCTGGGGCGGAGCGGGACTGTCTTTCTGCCCTGGAGTGACATGATAAAGACCAGCCCAGCGGGCGGCTGATTGACTGATTTTAGTGCAAAACACTAAATCGGACCAAATACCTATTGGTAACTGCTGGCATGCTAACTATTTTGCTCTCACCTACCGTTACTGAAGTAAAGCTAACGGGCTATAACGTTTCTCCACTTTGATTTTTGTGTGTGTCGCTGCCTTCTCCTCCAGCGTCTTTTCTCATGCTATCCGTGCTTTCTCAGCACCACCTTTCTCCATTTTTGCAGTTTTTCGTCCATTGCAAAATGCAGTTAGCTGGCATGTGCAGATTGACGCTGAAATTTTGACTTTTTTCGATGTGAATGGTCTCGTTTTAGAAATAAATTCTAACTTAAAGTACCGATATGGTACTTAAGATGTTAAAATCATTAAAAGGAGCAGGGCATGAACTACTAGGAGACAGAGCCGCCCATAAGGGGGAGGAAGAGGGAAGGGGCCCAGTCACTTGGAAACTGGAGCGATCAATCCCCCGGCCCCACCTCGGATATTGTCATGTAATTGTTAGGGTTGGATCACAATTGAGTTTCAATATCAAGTTCACTTTCCGCTATGCTGACCATGGATCGATTCCAAATTGCATTGAACAGAAAATCAATGGTATCTCCCAACCATATAGCAGGGTTTCCAGCTCTCACGCTTCTGGTGTGATAGTCACGTTTTGAGACTCTCATGCTCGTGCAAGAAATCGCATGGCAAATCTATGTCATTCCATTATAAACCGAAAATTAGCTACATGAATGGTGTAGAGGTAATTACTGTAGCAAAACCTACAGACTATTTACAAGGTAATCAAAATGGTGCATACATGTAATTGCATGTGCGTGTGTGTGCAGACTTGTTGGCAATGCTGCCTATAGTTTAGTTTATTGTGCAGTGGGTTTGTAACATTTAATCTCATTTATTTTTATGCTTGGGGGTGCCGCCACTTTACCTTCACAATGGATACATGTGTACAAAGTGTGATTGTACCACTTTGTGTGTGTGGGGGGGTGTATTTATGTGTATTACATGTGTATTTATTTATGAGAATCTGAAAGGGTGTGCAGGGCAGCTCCACCAGCATGGCAATGTCATCTGCCCTCCATCGGACGCCATGTATCAGTGCTTCCGACGGTCACTCAGACCTTATATATCACTGCGTTTAATCTTTTGTAATTGAACTTATGGGACTGCTTGCTAGGCGATCGGTTTCAGGCATCTGGAAAACCAAGCGCTCCATACTGGACTCATGTATCATGCATTAATGATTCATTTTCCACATCTATGACATGTGAGGAACTCCTCGAAAAACACAAGGTAAGAACAGAGCAGCCTCTATTAAAAGGATTGTGGGTAATGGCCACTTCAGGTCTGTAGATAAAGGGTAGCTTTTAGCTCATAAAAGAAAGAAGCCTTGTGTACTAAGTGAGGAGGATGGCAGCCCTTGCATTTTTCATCAGACTTATGGACGGACACAAATTGCAGAACCTTGAATCCAAGTTTGAGCAGGGTGTGCCAGACACTATGCCATCAATCCTGTGGCCTGTATTAAATTGTATTTCGCTCTGGATAGGAAAATACTGGGCAAATTGCATCACGTATTGGTTCAAAATGGGACACATCATTTAATTTTTCAATTCAGGATGATCCCGCAAGATATGGGATGGGTGACATCTCTATTCTGGCACCAAACTTAGCTGGCAGAAGGCAAGCCAGCCTCTGTGACCATTTCATGTAAATGAACCAGCCTGATAGTTGAAAATGAAAATAGAAAATGTTTAGGGAAACCGATTCCAGATGATAATGTGGCTTTAAAATAGCAACACTGCAGGTCTTTGGCTAACATACATGCAAAACTATTTTAATAGTTTATTTTGTACTTTCTTATTTATTGTTAACTTGATGGTCTTTAATGCTGTGTGTATGTGTTATCAGGGTGAAGGTATGAATAAAAAGTGAAAGAATACTCTTCTTGAGTGGGAGGTAACAAGTCCTTAGTCTTGGTTAATTTACCTGTCAAGAGGAAAAGTCCATACAGTAATTCCCTTCTGACAATGTACATGCACCTCTTTTGTGGCCAGTAATGAAGTTGTAATGTTGGTCAATTAACTTTCTTTTCCCTTTGCAATTTGGGGGGGCGGTATTTACCCTTGTGACACCCAGTTAATGGTTTGTTGATAAAGTACTTTCAAAATTAAATATCAACCCATTAGATAAACCATATGGTATCCCTGGCAATGTTGTAGCACAAGCTGTTTTCTCAATGGCATCCAAGACTTACTTCCTGTGGTGAACACAGGCAAGACTTCATGTGCTATTTCTTAGGATCCACATGGAAACTTGTGCTTTCCTGGCAGAATTTGGTTGGCTCCATTATTTGATGCTTTGGTGATGATATTTGAATACAGAAACATGTAAACAATAAACAAAAATAATTTCTTAGTGCAAGACCCTGGTCTGTGTTGGTTGTAAATATGTATAAACTTTGTGTCAACAATGCTATCCATGTGTTTCAATGCCAGATATTTAAACACCTTTCAGCAAGTGTAGAAACTGACCCCTAAGACTGTGCCAACTCTAGATCTGAAGATTACGGTCTGTATTAAATGTTGTTCCTAACTTCCTTTGTGTTTTATGTCATTCAACAAGATGCAACCTTTATCCTGCACATTTCCCACATAGAGTATGGTGCCATGTTTCAGTATGATATTACATGATTATTCTGTATTTACAATGACAGCATGAATAATAACGCAGACATACAGTATGCTGACATCAAAAATGCAGTGGAATAGTTTTATTTTTTTATTGGCATTACATTGTATACAGTGATTAATGCACATAGATGCAGGTTGTTGTAGATCCTCTTATTCATCCCTCCACCAATCAAATATAGATATTAAGTGATTCATATAAGTAAGACTGAAAGCGAACAATGTAATGCTCTGTTTCTTGCATTTAACACCCTCTTTATAACCCTCTATGTAGAATTCTATTTGTAAGGGTGAATTAGACTCTATAGGGGTAGAAATTCTGTAAAACTGCTCACTGTGTGATGTGTTCTGCGGAGTAGGTCTCAGAGTGGTGCGGAAATTCTCGTTTTTATGTGTTATTGCTTGTGTCACTCCAGTACATTTTATTAATTCTGTAAGTCTTGACAAATGGCCTTTCTGCTGACTTTTGAAAGTAAGGTTCCCACACATCATGAGTCAACAAACTCCCTGCTGGAATTTGTTTGTTGCTATTCTTAAACAAAATATTGCTGAGCAGAGACTCTGCATCCTTTATGTAAAAGTATATATATAGGGGTTATTTTTCCTATTTCTGTGTGAATAGCTCATTACAAACTGCACATAAATGAGCAGTATCTACAGCTCTATGATTTTTAAGCATTGGTCCTGGGGGGCTGTGGGGTGTACAGGCTTCTTTTAAGCTCTCTTTTAACAATAATAAAGTGTTTATTGATAGAGGGTTATGTCACTTCTGTTACTGGAATGGTCAGCTATGGCAATCAGGTGTTGAAGTGATTTGTCGTAGGCCAAAAGTGTATATGTACTGCAGTACCCCGGTACTGGAGAGTGAAGACCTGGCTTAGCTGTTGTGAAATAAGTTGGTTATAACATTCGGACCGGTCGTGGAGTCAGTAGGGGGCTGGTGTGGCACCAGCCCTCCCAGAAATCACCTCCCCTCCCATCTTGTCTCATTATAGACAATAGTTGTGTCGTCATAGACCATGAAATGCAGTTTCCCTCAATGCACGTAAGTGACGCAATTATAATTTTAGAAGTTCAGAATTGGATGAATAATTATAAAATAAGTATAATTTAGAGCTGTCACAATTATTCGATTAAACTAAATTACTTTAATTTTAATCAACACTTTTTAACCTTCATGATTACTCTGCAATATGTTGGAAGGAAGACTGCTTTTCTCAGATACTTTAGAATGGAATACTTTGACCTGGGTATTGCGCAGATGTACATAGTTTGATTCTTATAGATTGGAAAACTGGTTTGACTGATTCACTGAATAGAACCAGTTCAAAAGAATGATTTGTTCACAAATCTGACATCACTATCGTTCACTTGGATAGCTATTTTTGCCTGCAGTAGTGTTTCTCATTAAGACCACCTTGCCTTGTAGTTAGTGTAGTGCTTTTCTCTCTGACTGAAAATCGTGGAAACATAAATGTAATTCTATGTTATATTGGACTTGGGTACTGATATATCACTATATATCATGTCAGACCAGATTTTCCTGTGTGACATCACATGTTGTGGCAGGACTGACAGGCTGGACCGAATGCTGAAAAGTAACCATCATCAAAATTGCATAGCTTTTATTTCCAGTGGTCCTTGTGATATGGCAATTGCATGTGCTTGAAATGCTATGTTGATATTAATCAGTAGACTACTCGGTTATTGATATAATCGATAGTGACAGCACTACAATTCAGAAATTTTAGGAAATGTGGTGTGTAAATCAGTCTGAGATGGGTTTCATCCCCCCATTTTACTGTTGCACCCAGGTGCCCCCCCCCCCACCCCAAAAATAAATAAACAAACAAATTATTAGAAGCTGCCACTGATTAAAAGTGGGGCACAGATGTAGGCCATTGGAGGTGACCCTGGCAGCATTTTACCCTTCCAGGTGCTGTACTTCCACAGTGCCCTCAGGCTTCCCAGTGTAGTGGCTGTCGTGGAAGTGGCGGCCGTGACAGATCAGGCCGATGGCTCCCAGCGCGCTCTGGGCTGTGGATTTGGAATTCTGCGCCTCTTTTCCGAAAAAGTGGACCCCACAGAAGCCCCTGAGTCCAAGGAGCTGAGAAGGTGAGCAGAATGTTAGGCCACGTAATCCCAGTATTCCAAATGTCCCAATAGTACTGTGTAACTTTATTAGCACTTAGCTTTTTCTCCGCTTGCTGGAGTCCTCCACTGCTCGGCGGATGTTTGGCTTCAGCATGTGATAAGCTGCCCTCAGGTTGGCCCATTCGTGTTGTATGGAAGCAATGAGGTAAAATGACTCATATGTTGATGTAGACTGTGCCATGCTGTTTTTCTTCTGTCTCTTTTGAAGGTTGAGTCTGTACCATGGAAGCCCGAGGGCTCTGCTTCACCCTTCCCTGCACGAACCTGTCGAAAGTGAGTTACTTCCTGCCTTTGTTCTACCTCTGCTCATTATGAGAGGCTCTTTCCAATATCATTAGAAGAGAAGTTGTAAGTGACTTGGAAAGTCTTTCCCTCTCTCACTTGCTCTTATTAAACCATTTTTAAGTAATTTTATTTAATTGCCAGAATTTATGGGCGATGTTCATTTATGAATTGAATTATTTGCAATTTACAGCCTCAAAGATGCATTGTAATGCTTGGAAACACCATAAAACATGGAATGGCTTTGACCTTAGCCTTTAATGGTATAATAAGTCTCATCCTGCTTTGGTGGAACTGCTGTTCCTGTGAGCATGTGCCAAATAGAATGGGTCACTCAGGGCTGTACGTGTAAGAGCTCCTCACCAGTGTATGAATTATTAACTGAATTATTATCGTTTGTTTGCAAATATGCAAAGGAAGGAAAAAAATGCCAGTCTATAAATGCAATGTTCCCCCCAGTGAAGTGACATTCTGTTGAAAATAATTGGCCACGCTGGGTTGAAGAACATCGTGCTTGATTTCTCGGTTCAAGATCGATGTCTGTACTGAGAATTGAGGGGAGAGAGAAGACGGCTCAGATATTTACAGGTGTGTCAGGTGCATTATGAACATTTGCACTTGTGGTGTGATACACATTTTCCATAATGTTCTGTTTTTCAGAACAAGTGTCTGCCTCTGAGGAGGTGTGTAGGTAAGAGCCTTTCGAAGCTAAGTCAGCTGCAAAAGACTCGCAAAAGGGTCAGGGGTTTGGAAGAAACGACTTTTAATCCTTATTTAACATTGACAGCAATAGGTGGAGTATAACTACTGCGTTCTGGGAAAGAAAGGCCAGAGGAAGTACCGATTGGTTGGATGAACACCTGAGCTTCTGCACATGAGTGCATTTGGCAGAGCAGGGGGATGGGGTAGCTTACCCTGCGTGGTTTTTTCGAGAAATATCCAAAAGGGTCTTTGAGGCATTTATGCATCAACGGCATGTCTCATCACAAACTTTCCAACAATATAGAATCTAACCACAGCTCATCAGCCAAAGCATGATTATGAAGTATAAGGCGCCCTGATGGCAAACTAGCATAAGGTATATGAAGAATACAGGATGAATCTGAGTACCTGACTGTACTGCCCAGAAGGGCCTTTCTATAATAGAGTGAAATAGATTTTCAGGAGTTTGTCTTGCTGTTACGGTAAATCCTTTGTGCTGCATTGATTGTGTGGAAGGCTGACATCACCGCATGGGCTCAGTGATGCCCGCAGCCAGAATCAGGTGGAGGTTTCAGTCATTTTCATACCAGAAGTCAAAATAACATTTTCGGCTGGTTTTGGAACATCTCTGTTCCTGGAAGAAAGACAGCCACCCTGACTTGGACGGTCTTGGAAATGTTTAAGATAATTTTCTTCTTATAATTAGGGATATGGTACATTTGGGCATTTTTTGCGTAATTCTGTTATGAAAGGTGAGCACAAAGAGAACTTGCAAACGTCATGCAAGTTTGTCGATAAAAAAAAAAAAACGTTTGGAAACCATTTTTCTTTTTATTTAGACAGTACAGCTTACTTGCATAATTGGCTGTGGCGATGGAGTTTTCAAAGGAATGAGACTTAGACTGCAGGGTTCTAAACTAGACAGTATATTATCTATTAGTGAGACGTACATAGGCATATTTGTCCTTTAAAAACTGCTGAGTAAAAAAACGGGATAAACTTCAGAAACTGTCATAGCCAAACTTAAGGTAGAAGTATGTATGCGGATGGGCAAGTTTCTTCCTGCTTAAGTACCTACTTATGTCTAACTCTTTATTACTAATGTAGCACAACCCAGGCCAGCTGGGTGCCATTGATCAGGGGTAATAATCCACGCAGCCAGGGTTGTTAGCATGCCAACACAAAAGACCGCAGGCTCGCTCACCTGCTCATACCCAGACTATGCTGCTGACATTTGGTAATTACATGTTATTCAGTGCTCATATCTTAGCAAGCAATTTGCACCAAATACTGCTTATTTCATTTTTCTTTTTCTGTCCTTGGGGCAGAATATCAAAGGTTCCTAAAATTCCTGTGAGCTCTTTCACATCAGCTGGAGGGCTTTTTAACTTTTCACCGTCTCAAAGAGCATTAGAATCTCCAAGAATGGGAATAGTGGTTTCTCAATGGAATTGAAAGCATTAATACAGGAGCAAGCATGTGAAGCATTGGCCTTTAGAGCAGAAGAAACTGTAGAAGTGTCCAGGTGGCATCCATTTCTCTTGTAAGGGCATGTATAAAACGTGGAAGGCTGTGGATCAAGGGTTTCGAGGAGGAATGAGGAATGTGCGATGTGAATGTGAGAGACTGAAAGCAATGGTGCACTTCTTACTGGCTGCTCATTTACTTCACAGAGACAAATGTGTATTTGTGTGTTGTTCCATTTTGCCTACCCATCCATTCCACAAAGGTGTGAAAAAAACCTCCCATTCCAAGGTACGTGGCCATGAGATATAACGGATTTCCCCCAGCTGTGACACTAGAATGCTGGAAACAGGAAGCATCTTTGCCTGATTATTTCCCCCACTGCAATGATTGTATGGCAGTCGTCCCTGTGAGAATTTAAGACCTTTCACTCTTTTCTGAGCACTAAGGAGTGGCTCCAATTAATCTCTCTGTTAAGCTTCTCAGCTCCATAGAAGCTTGATAAAGTCCTGGAATCCTGCGGGCTAAGAGCACTGCAGTTTTTGCACCGATTCATAGACTATTAGTCTCTGACGCTTTCCCCTAATTTGACGGAATAGTTTTGCTGAACCGTTCCTGTCGGCAAGAACGATACAGATAATTGTGGCTGGTTAATTTGCCTTTTCATTTGCCTTTTCACTGGGAAACAGTACTTTGAGTCTTTTTTAGCACAATGACCAGCTGGACTTGCACATCGGTGATCACAGTTCAAGGAAGGAGGTAGCTCGGGTCCTGTTTGGCACATTTGCCAGTCTGTTGGGCTTATGAGGGGCTGGCAGGAAAAGACAGGAACGCTTTGGAAGAGGGAGGTGATTAGAGTGTGCTTAATGTGCTGTGCTTTCGCTGATGCTCCTGGGCAGTGGACTGGCCATTGAGCTCGAGGTTGGGGTCCTAAATGAGGATGTTATCTTTTTTGCTGTCATCATTTCTTCCCTGGAATCATCCCACGTACCCATTTAGCATGGCCCTCTAATGGCTTTGTGTAGTTGAGTGGTATGGTTCCAGCCCATCTCCACTAAGGTCTTCGACAGAGGATGGACTTTGATGCTCATGGGCCTGATAGAATAAGGTTTTCTGTTGACGCTTAGGGTTTGAAGGACTACATTATGCTGGTATGAGTAACAATACCTTGTTTTTGTCTTTGTGTCGTTATCGGCCAAACACGGCAAGCTGTCACCCTGACAGCCTAGCATTTTAGCTAGAGTGCTGTTATTGAATTTTTTGTAATCATGAAGAAGTACAATAAAACTATCTAACCATCCTATAAGATGTTACTTCGCTTTTCGAGCTTTCAGCAGTATCAAACGTCCAGCTGACAGCTGTGGAAAAGAGACTATGTTTACAGATTAGACAAAATAATAATTCAACAATACGCGGATGATTTAGTAATGTCCAAGAAAGGCCATTCTTCTGACCATCCATCCATGCATCCATTTATCCATCCTTCCATCCATCCATCATCCATCCATCCATCTTCTAACCACTTATCGTGGTCAGGGATGTGGGGAAGGGGACCCCCAGGTAGCACGGGGCATAAGGTGGGGGTACAACCTGAACGGGATGCCAGTTCATCGCTGTTCTGGAATTTGAAGTTTTATTTTTTTCTTTCAGTATTAAGCAGCATGCATTTATGTCATTACAATTATTAAAAAAACATAAGGATTGTTCTTATTTTGCCTTGTTTTGACTGGATCATGTGGTTCATCACGCCAACCTGCAAACACTTGACTTTGATGAGAAATTAAAAAAAAAAAATGTCCATGTCATCCTCAGAATGATGCCACAAAGGGACAGTGTGATAATGACGTGACTTTTTGGCTCCACGCTGACAGAGCCTCTAGTCTCTGTCACTTCAAAGTGCGACCTCGATGCCTGACTCTGCCTGCGAGCGGCATGTTTCATTTCTGCTGCTCCGCACAGATTTGGGCTCGGAATATGGGTCGGCATCTTTCTTTTCCTGCCCTTTGCGCTCTCACATGCGCTTTATCTTCCAGCTGAGAGCAGGAGGGAGAGGAGATGTTTGGGGGGGGGGGGGGGTGTCAGATCAAACGCAGACAGAAGCCCCTGTCTGAGGGTGTCTGACAGCTTTGGCAGAGACCATTTTAATGACGGTAACAGGACTGGTTTTATTTTAGGGTATGTACGTTTAATCGAATGCCGTTTGGTGAATGGTGCTACGACTTGATGGTCTGGCATGACAGGAGTTCAGCGAGGTTACTTTTGTTGTATAAATGAGGCTGCAGTCTCGTGTAATGATTTAAGGTGTGTGTAATGGCAGGCTGGTCTTTAACCCTGCCTCCTGCGTTCTTCATCCGCGTAGTTCTATGTCTAACCTGTGCAGTTTCTGAAAACTGGCAGTTGCGTTTTTTTTAGTAGTTTGTTTAAAATAAAATGCAGATTATATATTTATTATAAAATTGTGCATTATATACATTATACACATATTTTCCACCCATTGCAGTCATCGATAAATGATTTGTTTTCATTGTCATTAATAATAAAATAATACAATTTATTTATATGCAGCAATCTAAACATTCAAGGACACCGTATAGTGAATACAAAAGTACAATTCAAACAATAATAATACAAAAAATACGAGAATATAAAACAATATATAAAACAAGAATATAAAACAAGCATTCCCCTATTGCTGTATTCATATGGATTAAAATATTTGCAGCACTTAGCAGTAAATTCTATTACCTGCTTTCTTGTGATGCATTTTCCCGTCAGCATGACTGTCAAAATTAAATATTTTTATCATAGCGACAGCTTATTGCCACCAAGTTACTAAGAGTCTGATATTTTTGAACCTTTGTCACTTTTATGTCATGTGACGTAATCTAGGCGTTTCATTATGTGCTTAATTTTGACATTAAAAAGAATCAAAATGACTGTAGTATAGAAAGAAATGCATCTCTGGGCACATTCATGTAATATGTTCATCCAAAGAATAGTGATAAGTTTTTGTATTTTAAGCGTCTTCCATACATAGGTACATGCAGACTGGAATTTGCCAAGAGTTCTGCTGATCGTACAGACTGGCCTACAGATCAGCCTATGGGGCTGTCCAATGAAGTCTCCTGTGAGGTCTCCTCTGATGTTCATTGAGATAACAATCATTAATGCATGTCATTATTGTTGGCACTGTGGTGGGATGCAGTGCACTGCATTTCATTTAGGGGTATTGTCCACTGCTTCCTAGGGTGGGCTGAAGGCTCACTGTACCTCAGAACTGGACAGATATAGAAGATGGATGGATTTCTAGGTGAAATGTTGCATTTATTGCTTCAGTTTTTTGTTTTGATCTGTGTGTTGCTATTTTTGTCAGAAAACCAGCTGATGCTGCCAATGGAGGGCACCTACCTGCATTGCAGCCTGCAGCCTCATCCAGCACTGGAGCTGATCATGGCCCTGCTGCCCCAGAACATGCTGATGTCTGGCACGGAGCCTATCCCGGGGGTTCTAAGCTCCTCGGACCGCAATGGTGAGGACTCTGCTCCTACCCTCTTGTTAGTGACTAGGACACGGCATTGCACGTTTTTACTGTTACTTAAATGCCTCTTGGGTGCTGCACCATGATGGCTAATAGGGGCTTAAAAACAGCCCTGTCTCAGGAGGATAATATGCTGTTGCTATACATTTAAAGATGTTATTTAGACAACCATTAAACAATCCTTTCTTTTACTCAGACAGAAGGCAGAAGTAGAGCTGACTGTAAATGTCTAGATGTGAACATTATTACTAAAGTAACACATTTTCATAGTTCTGCTAGCACCTATCTGAATATTTTATAATAAGGCTAACATTTTTCTTTTTTGTTTCTTGGTGGGTGGATGATGAGCAGTTTCCTTTTAAGCCCAGACTTTGGAAGAAAATAATTATCTTTTCTTAGCACTGTTCATACATGAATTTACCCTTAACGTTTGTTATGAATTTTTTGTCTATATTCTGTGATTCTGCTTATGGAGTTTTGGGGCTCTGATATTTCTCATTTTACCAAAATCCTGAGCAAGCTGTGGAAGCTATATAGTCATGTAATAAACAAGGAGAAGTGACCAGAACTAATCTTATAGCTGACTACTTCTGTTTTACACAGAAATTATTTACATTAACATATATCTATTTATCCAATACTTTTGTCCAAAAACGAAGGCAGGCCTCTCTGGTGCGTGGCCTCCTGTGGGGGTTGTGCACAGGTGCCTGTCGTCTGGGCCTTTTCGCTTTTGGATCTGGCTCGCGCCGGGGCTGGTGGTTGTGGGTTGGACCAGTGGCCTTCTGTCAGGTGCCCTCTGGTAGGGCCCCTCGCACCTCGACGGGTTGGGCTCCTCGGCGGGTTGGGCTCCTCGGCGGGTTGGGCTCCTCGGCGGGTTGGGCTCCTCAGCGGGTTGGGCTCCTCAGCGGGTTGGGCTCCTCGGCAGGTTGGGCTCCCCGGCGGATTGGACTCCTCGGCTGGTTGGGCTCTTCTGCTGTTTGGACTCCTCCGCTGGTTGGGCTCCTCGGCGGGTTGGGCTCCTCGGCGGGTTGGGCACCTCGGCGGGTTGGGCTCCTCCGCTGGTTGGGCTCCTCCGCTGGTTGGGCTCCTCTGCTGGTTGGGCTCCTCCGCTGGTTGGGCTCCTCGGCGGGTTGGGCTCCTTGGGAGGCTGGGCTCCTCGGCGGGTTGGGCGCGTGGTTGTCGCTTGGGCATGTGGCCGGGGTCCCTCGTTCTGGGGACAGCTGGGGGCCCGGCGGCTTTAACCTTGGGGTTGGGGTGGGGGGGTGTCACTGCTGCCTCCCCACATCTGTCAGCACTATCCGTGAACAAATCGTTAGACTCCCATACATACATGCATAAACACATACATAGCTAGGTATTCACCCTCACCTATCCCTACACCACACACACACACACACACACACATGCATAATCAGTAGTACACACACACAGAGGTAGAGGCATACACACATGGTTTTGTTTCTTTTTTCTTTTCTTTTGATAAATTATTGTACAGCTACTACCACACCGTTGTATTTGTCACTGCTGCTTGTTGTTGTTTTATCTTTTATATTTTTATTTTTATCATTGTTTTGTCTTTTGCTTGTTTTGTGTGTTAGTGGTGTAATGTGTGTGGTCCTTTTCCCATTTCTTCTCCCCCACCCCTGTTTTCTGTCCCCCTAACCCCTCCTTGTTCCCCTCTTTATATCCGCTATCTTGACTGATGCAGTCCTGTTGCCTTAATAAAGCTAGGATATGCAATAGGAGAACACTACCATGCACCTCCTACGCAGAGCAAATCTGCCCCATCAATATAGGTATCCGGGTTCCAAGGACAGGACGAGAGAGAAAAAAACAAAAACGAAGGCAGATCGAAAGCATACAGCTGTCGAGAGCCAGCTTGGGTACAAGTGCTGCTTTGCTGAGCATCCAATGCGTGACCAGTAACAAGTGCAATTTAGCATTGAAACAAGAGCTGAACAATATATTACTAAACAGCGTAAGGGCTGTTCAAGTCAAAACACTGCCGGAGCTCCGCTCCTGCAAAACACAAGAGCGTTTGGTGTTGCCAAGTGACCATAATCAAGGGGGAGCACATGCACACGACCAGATGTAGATCAGTAACTTGTTCCACAACAGGAACGACATGTAAAACTATCTAATGCCTGCTACCTTGAGTTTAAAGGAAGGTGAATGTTCTCTTTTGCCATGTAAAGCTTTTGGGGAGTTGTCACTTTAATAGCTGAATTAAGTGGAGGATAAAATCTCGTTGTCCTGAAGTGTATTACTGAGTGTGTAGATAACGATGTGTAGACAGGGGTACTGATTCGTGGGGAAAAATGGACTAAAATAATTCATTAGCATTTTCATAGCATCGTTGAAATAGGGGCTTGTACTTTGTGATGTTGTGTCAGTATAGTGGCTCTGTGTACTATTTCACTTTTCATTCACTGGGTTTTGTTCAGTCTGCATTCTTATTTTCAATATTTTACCATTCACACTGTGATGTACATATAATCATATATAATTGCTATTTGTGTTATAGCACAAAAAACCAACATTGATTCTGAATCAAGTGTTTTTATCTGAAACATGAATAATTAATTAAACATTCATTTAGCATTCATCTAATCTGAATGGCAAATTTATATGCATCGGGTCACAATAAGCAGTGTTCTGAATATATTACTGGAACAAATGCTTCGCTGTGCACTTGAGACGGAATGCTGGTTCTGTGCCCCAATTTCTGGATGTGGAACACCGGGGATTGGCTCTTATGCTGTACCGTGGCCCTAGAAGCAGGCTCCTCTCCTCAAATGCAAACTGAATAATTGTCTCAACGGGTGTGGGCTTGAGAGACCAAGTTGCAATTCATTTGCTTTCCACCAAATGAATTTCATCTAATTAATGGTTTTGATGTGTTTGAAATGTTTCAGAATATGAAGTGTGTATTCACACTGTGCAAGTGTTTATCTGGCTGAATAGTCTGGTAGAAAATCAACTCGGCTAATTATTGAAATAATTACAGAGATGACAAGCGCTGATTTAGTCGCTACAAAGAAATGGCATATTTAAAAATTTAGCCACAAGTCAAAGCCAGTAATATTTTTCGATTTTAGAAGGCACTTATTGTTTTTTTTTTACCTTGCCTTTATCTTTGAAGAATATTAAGCAATTGATCAATGAATGTTTAAGGGCACAGTGAAACATAGCCACTGGCCGTCTCTGGGTGGCTGGATCGGGGTGTCTGTAGGGCTCTGTATTTGTCAGGGAGATTAAGCCCTCAGAGCAAAACGCAGAGCCCGCTTTACTGTTTTTTTCAGTAGGTGCAGCAAGGAGAAGCCAGGGACCTTAAAGCCTCGGCTGACACAAGCCTGGAGTGCCCAGAGTCACCCTGGCTTTTGTGCGATCTGAGTGAGAGACTGGTGTCGCTGGCTGTGGCCTGAGCAGAAATAAGGAGAAACAACTTCAGGAAAAGGCAGGAAGCTGGCCTGAAGTTTTTCTGAAAAACAAAGTCCTCGTCTTCCAGCTGCCGCATAAACTCTGCCTCTTGCATGCTCAGCATATACGGGAAGGTCCATCTTCCATTCATACTGACAGATTTATACCCCTAATGAGTCTCTTAGGGAGGCACCTTAAAACATTTTAAGTTGATTTAATATCTTGAAATATGCCTGTGATAGAGAGTGTGTTCGCATTAAGCTGGGGCTTGGCCTTGATAATATGTTTATTGTATTAGCCTCGGGCAGTGTTTTACACATACCTGCGTATTTATGTGTTCAGAATTTATTTATTTAGTTCAGTTTTTATTTATTGTTAATGTCCTGTGACCCTGTATTGGGAAGCTGTATAAAGGAAGGATTAATGGATGGATTATCTTTGATGGAAAACAAGCAAAAATGAATGTGTATCAAAATGAGTGACAAAGGACAGACCCATCGATATATATGTGACATTCGTTTCTTGATTTGTCGGAGTGGAGAGATGGGGTGGCTTTGTTTTGCTGGAGTAACGCAGGTGCTTTTCCCTCTTCGAAATTCAGCCGATGTTCTTCAGAAGCCCCGGTTGGCGAAGAGCCTCACATGCTATCTGGACAAGCTGTCCATCACGCTGTATCCATCCCTGGAGAAGTTTGAGGAAGATCTTCTACAGCTGCTCAACCTGGATCGCCTTAACCAAGTGAGGTTTATTTCAAAACCATTAGGTGCTTTCACAGTGATGAAATGGTAAAGGCAGCACAGTGATTCAGTGGGTAACGCTGATTCCCTCACACCTTCCCCTGGCTCTATGGCTCTGGTGTTTCCATGTTCTCCTGGTGTTACATAGGTTTTCCACAGGTAATGCAGTCTCCTTACACAGTCCATCGCCATGTGTCCTGCTATAGACAGGCATCGCATCCAGAGTTTGCTGTGGTTTGTGCTATGAGATGCTGGGATAGTTCCAAGTCTGCCTCAACCCTCACTGCACCCTGAATGAAATGAAATAATAATGAATGAAATAATATAATAGAGTAATATTCTGCTTGCAGTAATAAAATTTCTACTATTCCTTTGTAACTCATTATTAGCTTTCTGCTGGTTATTTTTTCATTAGATATGCCGTTGTTTAACATGGTGATCCCTGAAGGACTTAGCTTTTGGGTGAAGCAAAATATGCAGGCAGGCGAACAATATCCGTTCTTAGGGGCACGGCGCCCCGCTATACTACCACAGAGCTTTTCATCTCTGATTTTGAGGAGACAGGGCTCATAATGATGTGTGACAGAAGCATTCATGCGTCCGCAATTATCTGCCCAGCCGTGCGGTTCCTCTTCATCTTGGCTGATTTGAGAGATGCTCACCCACGGAAAGGATGAGAATTGATACCGCCGTCCTGAATAGCGTTTGCCTCTCAGCCTTGTTTTTAATACGCGGCTGCGTGCCCTTTCTGAGCAGTGCAATGAATTCTCTCTGGGAGCTAGGGCATCGTGTGCCGAGACAGTCAATTAGCTGCTTCAGGCCTGCAATTGTTTGTACCAAGGCCTTTGTGCCGTGAGCTCTGCTGCGTCTCTGAGATCGGGTCTTCGTTTACGCGTTCACATCGCCAATTATACACCTCCCAGTTGCATAATTTGCTGTTCAGAATGGGATCAGAGCAGGATGGGATTAGTTACATTGTCCCTGTGCTCACTGAAGATTTATTAGGTTCAACTGAGAACTATTGGAATTAGATTCTGTAATTGTTGATGGAGCTTGAGGAGCAAAGCTGCACCTTATGGTTTCTTTTGCTGACGGTTTAGCATGCTGTTAGCATTTACATAAAGGTAACCAGATTAGGGGCATGTTCTATAACTGTCCTTGTGGGCCTGTGTGTGAATGGGCAGAACTCTGGAGTAGCAGAGCTGACCCAGAGTCAGCTGTGGAAATCCCCTTCCACCCCCCAGTCATCTGCTGTCCAAGACAACAAAATAATGCTGATAAATAGCTGTCTCTCTTACCTTATTTTACATAACCTTAAATGCTCTCGTGCTTGACCAATTCTGACCCCCCCACCCCTGCGTGTGTGCTGTTCAGAGGCGACTCCTTCCTGTAAGCTAATCACCGATCGGAGGCCAGAATGCTTTCTCTGACATGGATCGTTACCCTGCAAGGACATTAACATATTGTGATTAATGCAGCATATTTAGATTTAGGGATCTCTTTGCTGAGTCTGTCTAAAACGTCATTTCTGCAGTGGTTCCGAAACGCAGCCTGAGAGAACGGCCTTCCAGCCTCACACTGCCTGTACCGTGTATCACACCCGAGTCACTGAATTACACGCTACTGTCGGCCGGCTGCCTCTGTGTATCTGGTGCCTGTGCGATGTTTCAGCATGAAGACGCTTCTTGCACTGTGTTTCTTACACTTCTGCTGATGTTCAGCCTCCAGGATGAGCTGAGCGGGAAAAAACAAAGGCAGAGGAGGTTCAGCGCAGTGCTGATGCGTGTTCGGCGGAGGTTGTGAGCATTTTAATAGGAGCAGCTAGATTTGATCCCCCCTCTCATCCTTTGGTTGACACATGCACCCTCTCGACTAAAGTGATAAAAACACAGCTTTGAATATAACCGGGTCATATTAATTAGACCTGGGGAGAGCATGTGACCTTTGGAGGTGTGACTGCATGTACTATCCGAGCTTTTTATGGGCTGATTCTTTCACTCCCCAGGTGCAATATCCACACTTTTCCCTCTCTTTGGCAAGTGAGACCTGGGAGGAGAGAGGGGGAAGAGAGAGAGAACGTGTGAGAGAGAGGGAGAGAGAGCGAGAGAGCAGATAATGATAGTGCCTGGCGCTCCCACATCTCTTTAGACAGTTTATAAGTACTGGTTTATCCATTTCACAGTTTGGAAAAATAATATGAGAAAGCAGGCTTACTTTGCTGGAAATATCTGCTCAAAAATGGATGCAAAATGTAAAATGGAGAAATATAGCAAAAAAATAGTTTTTGTGCTTAAGAACATTGCTAAAACATAATTTATGGTCCTTTCTTATCATTTTCAGATTTTATATTGGTAAAAGCATGTTTGCAGCTATTTATACCTGACTGGATATTGTAATATAGTGATTGGATGGTGGATGGTCATTGGTGTTTGGTCATGATCATGATGCTACCATATGCATTATGGTAAAGTGCCCAGATAGATCACTGCTCCACTTACAAATGCTTGTAATGTGCATGGAGGGAAGTTCATTTAAGAAAAGCATTAAACAAGTTCATCACAAACAAGGATCAAAATAATTGTCGTGATGAACAGGTGACACTTGAAACCTGCTGCCTGTCAGACGCTTAAAGGTCAGCTGTTATGGGGGAAAATGCAGCCTTAGTTCTGCCATTAAGAAGTCAATAATCAGCAAATTAAAAATTAGAGTTAATATCATGTATGAAATATTAATGTGTGCAGTGTAGTTAATGTAAGGGGTCTAAAATTTGATATGATATATTGTCTTGATTCATTTTAGTTTTTTTTTCTGGAATTTTCGCTTTCTGTTTACTTTATGTAAACCATTTAAACCAGAAACGGTTGTCTAAGGTTGGCGAAGCACAGCTGAGATCTGTGGTGCTGATGGTGGGGCCTGAACTGTCATCATTTCAGGTACAAAGAGATTTCAGGTACATCCCAGTTCCCTGCAGAGATTAGTCGAGCATGAGTCAGAAGGCGCCTTACTTTTTGCTGTATAGTCTGTATTGTCCGTGTTTTCCCTGTGACTCACCTGATATATGATGTTATGCCAGGAACTGCGAGGGGCCTGGAATCATTTCTCCAGGAGGGCCTCTTAAAAAACACAGGACGTTGGCTGTTTTTTTTAACTCTGGGAATGTATATGGAGTTGACTTCATGGTTTTTGTGTGTTCCATTCTAAGACTAAGGGGGCAAAGGCCTTAGGAGTGACATAAATTGCCTTTCGTGTTTTGAATTGGCTGTTTGAGTGGGCTGACCAAGGGGGTGCTCTCAGCAGTGTTAGGAAACACCTGTCTGACCTAGTCCGGCTCAGTCTGCCTGAATTCTCTGAAGTCATCCTCTTCCAAGGCACAATACTAACATACAAAAATTTCTCTATGCAGTTACCGATGGTGAACAAATGAAACTGTAAACTGGCCAGACAATTACGCATTGCTTCATTAAAATGCTTCTTTGCGGTGGCAATTACGGATGTTCGGTTGTATATAGAGATCTACTTTTTCCGTACGTAATTAGCACACCGATTTAATGGATAACCTCTTTATCAGATCCTGGAGGATTTGCCAGAATTATATTGCCACCTGTTTCAAGTTTTTCTTTAGTCTTGGATACTTCTATAATTACTGTGAGAATGAGTATCACAAATGATTTTAGACAGCATTGTGCAATTAATCTGTGAACATACTGCAGCCTTTGGTGCAGCTTGTAGTGAATACTGAATGTGCTCCATGCCTCAGAAGTATGTCTGACTTCCAGCCAGTCTGGCTGCCTTCTGCCCAGTTAGTATCTCCTGTTGTTGATGTGGCAGGAATAGAATGTGGGGTGATTCTATCCATGCATTTATGCTTATGGCTGAGGTGCACCAGTTTCCTCCAGCAGTCTAAAAACATGCATTTAGATGAAATGGTTCTGCTGAATTGCTCAGAGCGTGTTATTGCTTGTGAGTGTGAGGCCTGCAGTCGGACAGCATCCCATCCCCCCGGATAAATAGATAAATGGATAAATGGATGGACGACTGTTTAGTTTTCTGTGTCACAGTAATTAAGCACAGTAATTAATCTAGCCTGTTGTATTTTTCTTGTGGCAAAATTAACTTGAATTTGAACAGAGAGCAGTAATTTGTCGTAGAGTACAGGATATAATTACAAGATATCAGAGGATGGCTATCAGTCAAATCGAGGTCCCATTTATTAGGCAAGGCAAGCTGTAAAATGCATATCATTTTACCGGGTAATATGGAGAAATATTTTCATATCAAATGATATTGGTACTTTTCACTATATAATTGAAGTAAATATTTCTTCAGTGCGCCAATTATACTTAAAATTCCCTTGGAATTGCCCTTAAACATATAAACAGAACATGAACAATCTAATTTTAATAAATAAATGATATGAAAATAAACCTTTCTTTGTCGTTGTCACGCCCTGTCATGTATTCCTGTTGTGCCACGCCCCTTGTTACCCACGTGAGTGTTTTCCTGATTGTTTCCAG
>JAODKL010000107.1:1141546-1155397 GCA_026780765.1 Petrocephalus schoutedeni | reverse complement strand
GTGAGGGACGGTGGCCGATTCATTTAGGCTAAGTCAAAACGCGAATAAGACGGCCGCGAATATAAGACGACCCCCCCCTTTTTAAGAGGTATTTTTAGAACAAAAACTGCGTCTTATATTCGGGCCAATACGGTACAATATTTTGCAATATTCTAATACTATATCTGAAATTCATATGTAGAAAGCAATAAAGTTTTGAGTTTTCTGATCATAATGACCAGATTGTTTTACTAATAGTAGTGGAGGATGTGACAGATATAAAACTAAATGGCTCGTATCTTGATGGAATTTGTATACATTCAGTCACGGGAACATTCAATTTTCAAATTGATGACTCAGAATCACGATATATTTTATCAATGGGTCGCCCAGCCCCACATGTAGCCACATTTAGCACACGGATAATTTCCCACTATGGGAAGCTTATGACTGACTTTACCGTCCTGTGGAGTGGACGCTTTAAATGCAACATTAAAAGCCAAGATATGGCTTTTAATTCATGTAACCGTTTAACGTAATTCCGCTCAAACAGGTGATATTTCGATTATGGATGTTTTTCCTGCATTATACTAGTCATCACCCTTTCAGTCTTTCTGTGCGCAGTTTCATTATAATGTCCTGTTTGTACATTCGTTTCGAGCGACAATGAGAACATAAACGTTTTGGTCGTAAAAGCTTCTTTTTTCCGTTCTTCTCTGTTGAAACCCAGTGAAACTATAATAGTAATTTATGGTGCTCTGTGTTCATTGAGGTGGCATCAGAATACAAGTGATGAGTAAAAAAAATAGCTGTAAGCCCAGAATATCTGATTTCATGCGATTTTATGCGATTATTAAGTGCACAATTAAGCTGGAAAATCACGTTTTGGAATATCCATTCATGTTAGCGGGCAGGTCAGGTCTGTTATGTGTTTGTTTTCATTCAGCTTTGTCTTTGAAATGCTCTTTTTAAATTGGTATTGGGAAGCTCTGAAATTGTGAACGTTTTGTAGTTCCTGTAAATTATCCCCTTTTTGTCGGGTGGTTGATCTTGGGATTGACAAGTTGGAGTCTTTGACGAATAACCTACATATATCATATAACCTGATGACCAAAGTCTGACATAAGAGATATACTGGAGGGATTCTGGCATCCCCCATGACCCTGAGCTGCATCAGTGGTCGGAGGACGGATGGATGGATGGGAGCTTGCAGATGTACCTCTAAGAGACAAAGCAAATGCAGCTAAAAGCAGTAATTGTGCAGATTTAGAATAAAGTGAGTTTAAATTGAGTATAAACATCGTCTTAATCATACTTGCCTTCATACTAATACATTGCCATCCTACTAATTATACTACCAGGAACATATTAATCAAACTAATCATAAGAATGGTAATATAAAACTTGAGGTAACTGATGTGAATTCAGTGAAGGCGAACATCGTTGACCTTGTCACAGACCCTGGGAATTGCCAGATAACAGAGCTCTGCATTTACATGGTTCCAGAATTTTGGCTCATGATTTCACCAGGACCCCCCACCCCCCCCCGACAAATAGGCGTTGTCAGTTAAAATCTGTTAAGGAGCTGAGAAGTGGGAGGTTGGGGGAGAAGTGCTAATAATGATCACGCCTCTTCCTGTGGTGCTGCTGCGGATATGAGTCACATCGCCACGGCGACGAGGCGCGCAGCGGCAGCATGGGCAGCCGACAGCTCGCTAATGTCACCCCCCCCCCCCCAGCAGGCAAAAGGGAAGAATGTCCCTGGGCACGTCTGGCGAACAAATGTGAGAACTGCTAACTCCACCTTTTAAGCTCAAATATATCATCACATGTCATAACGGAGAAGTAAAAATCCTTCCACAGTAATCAGCCGGGGGACAGTTTATTAGTCCGTCAGATTATAATGCCTTGCAATTTAAAATGTCAGCACACTTTGCCATTGGTTCGCTTTTTCTTACTTATTTTAGCAGGTGCTATTATGCAAAGCACATTTGCATACTCCACATTGTATTTTGCCCTGTGATTAAGCGTTATTCCCTGACTTGCACCCGTTGTTTCCGGGATTGGCTTTGGACCCCCCACCCACCCATGACCTTGACTAGAACAAGTGGGTATGTGAGATGATAAATGAATGAATTTTTTTACCTATTCTCACACAGTGCTTCTTCCTGTGTATTCATTCATACCATTGTAAATGTATTATGTTATGGCTACAGGACTCTGCTCTCAGTACCACAGGCACCAACCTCCACCTTTTTCCCCATGTCTGGTTTCTTAATCTCCATTCGATTTGCTGCCCCGTTAGGATACATCACTGCATTCCAGTGACACTGGCTATAATGAAAAGCAGCTACGATATGTGTCTCCTCACTGCTCTCTTCTTGTATCTGCTCAGGCTGTGTGTTTGCGTTTGGGTCCTTGAGTCTAGGAGGAGGAGTTTGACCCTCTGGTGCAGCACGGCGGCTGCTGTTTTCCTTCCAGTGTGCGATATCCGTGTACCCAGAGCTGCGTTTTTGCAGGTGCTCGGCTAGGAACGGCCCTTTCTCAGCAGGAATCCCGCTGTTGGCGTCTGTCGCGACACGATGTGCAAATGCAGTTTGGAGTCTGTTGGCCGAAGAAGCCCTGCGCTGTGCACGTCAGTCTGATTACAGAATCCCATTTCGGCCGCAGTAATGCGACTAAACTCCCGGCTCCAGCAGCCTTTTAAATGCACCCGTTCTCCTAGCTCATCTGCGGCTCCTCTGCACAAAGAAATAACCTTGAGAAGCCCATTTTATTCTGCTTTAAAAATCCCTTTCATTTTGTGAAACTGAATACCATAATCTTTCTCCTGCAGCTTTTCATGGGTAACAGTTATTATTTCCAAATTTAGCCCAAATGATGTTCCAGCTTCTCTTGTCTTGTCTGTTCTTCAGTGGTCAGTACATTCTCTAGTACGAATTAAGTTTTCCAGTTTCTTTTTTTGCTAGGTGCAAATTAAATTATAAAACTCATGGTGATGAGGTAGGTGGTGATGTGGATGTGGATATGTGTACAATGATGCCAGTGCTAGTGCTAATAGCTACAATTTTTTAATTTGTTAATTCTTGCTTAAAGGTTTCTAAACGAAACATATTTCTGTACTTTAATATAAAATGGTGGATACATGATAGCTTGTGGGATAATCCTTGTGGGTTGATACCTTTGCATTGTCTCTGAAGGACGTCTTATTTTTAGAATAATGCATGTAATATCATCTTGGACTTATCCCTCCTTTACGAACAACACTGGATATTCCCGTGACTGTATGCTGAAACCTGGGGAGAGCTCTGTTGGCCATTAATCTGATAGTTTTGTCAAAACTGACTTAATCAGCTTAAACCTTTTTTGCGTTTTTTTTCCGCAGTTATGTATTTTTTGAAGCTATTTGGGTTACGTGTCTCAGTGACGGGCACCTTCGCTTAGGGCCAGCCTCTCCTGAGATGGGCCTGGCAGCCGGTGGATTGCAAGGCCGCGCTCGGTCTGCCTGTGGTCATTCATAACGCGCTCCATAGCGGACCTGAGGGGACGCTCGCAGCTCTTACCTGGCTCATTTTCTATTCATAAGAATAAAATGAGAACAGTCAAATCAGGGTATTTTAAGGCATTTCCATTATGTCATCAGACTTTGTGCTGTGCAAGTTATCAGTCCTTCCTTCTGCCTGTTTTCTTAATTAGCATATTACTGGGCAGTTCTGCTAAAATATGAATGAAACTACTGGTTTTCTGTTATGTTTCGAGATTTACTTATGTTTAAAAACATATGAAAAGTTCCAGAGACCTGGGCTAGTTTATGTCTCATTGCCAATTATGTATATATGTTTTTCTTCACTGTTTTTCTGAAACTCAGTACTAATGAGCCTTTAATGTCAACTTTGTGGTTAAATCATATCCTGTGAGGGGCCTTAGTCGTAATTACCCCAATTTACCAGAAGCACCATGTATTTTTAGTTTTTATTTCTAAAAGGATGCGGTGTGGATGCTGTCTGCTACTTTATATTACAGGATGCCTGTAGAGAAAGGCGATGCATAGCACAGGGAGATAGGAGCTTCATAGCAGGGAAGTGGCATGAAATATATTGTCACTGAGGCTCCTGGTTCCTGTGCATCACTCATTGTTGGTTTTATGCTCGAAAATGGAGAGTAATTTAACTACAGGCAAGATCATTGTTCCCCTTAAGCCTCCTAGCTGTAAAATATTCATGTTCTAGTTTGAAGAAACAAATCTTTGATGACAGCAGTCCTCGGAGAACATAAAAGGAGGAAGTGGGGAACTTTTAACAGATGCGTGAAGTCTGGTTACAGGCAGAGGACCTTTCCTCATTCACATAATTTTGTACTTTGCAAGACAACTGGAAGGGTGGTCTGTGTTCTCTGTGGTTCTGCGTCTACTGGGCCTGTCCCAGCTCCGGGCTCATGCTGGCCTGTAGCAGTGAGCAGGACACGCTGCAGACGCTCTCCTCACTCAGGTGTTTCCCAGGAATCTCAGCTCATTGCACATTATACCAAGTAATACAATATATTACATTTTCAACAGGCGGAAAGAGTGCGGAGTGTTTTGTCTCTGGGTGTGGCACGGCCTTTGAGGCCGTTTGGCTCGTCAGCGGCAAGCCACAGCTGCACCATCAGCTGTGCGATGTTCATCATCAACCCACAGTCATACAAAAAGAAACCGAAAATCAGTGGCTTATTCTACGTTTCCCTTTGTTTATTTTTTATTATTGTCTCTATGACTCAGCGTAACAGTAATTCATTTGCTATTCCCATGGATCTTGGTAAATATGCTTTGTGACACATGAATCATACCAGTATATGTAGCAGAATATGCCATGT
Source organism: Petrocephalus schoutedeni (assembly GCA_026780765.1). Taxonomy (NCBI): domain Eukaryota; kingdom Metazoa; phylum Chordata; class Actinopteri; order Osteoglossiformes; family Mormyridae; genus Petrocephalus; species Petrocephalus schoutedeni. The sequence continues at coordinate 1,150,567 of JAODKL010000107.1, read as the reverse complement.
TTATTGCTTTTATCACCCCACCCCACCACTTTTTTAAAACCTTATTTTCTACCCCTTAGCATCAGCTGCCGTTGCAGAATGTAAAAGTCACATTTCCATGTATGCCAAGCTGATTTGTGCCACTCTAAACAGTAAGCAAAAATGGAATTAAAGTAAGTGTACTGTTTATAGATATAGCCCCAACGGAACATGAGAATGATCTTATTCGCCGCTTGACACACTGTTTCCATGGTACCAGCTAAGCCGAAATAAACACTGCCCTGGATTCCGTTTTGCTAGCTTATTAGAGCACCTACAGTACTGTATGTTCCTTTAAGAGATAGATCTGATGATGAATGCATCTGATGTTTTAAAATGTCGGCCAGCCAAGTTTATTGTCACCCCAATATACATCTGCAATAGCACACTAAAAGTGCCAGTGGCAGCGTAGTGCATCACGACTCTGAGAGAATGTATGACTAGTTTGAGGTTTGTTTCTCTGTACCTGTTTGCTCTGACACTGTCTGCTTGTCTCTGTCCAGAGGGGTTGTGGCCCAGACGGGAAGGACATAACCATCCAGGAGCGACGGCTACACGTGGGGGTGCACAGCGGCTGGGGCTTCCTGAGTCGGCCCCAGGTGGTGGTGCTGGAAGCCGAGCCCCTCGCCTCCGCGGGCCTCCAGCAGACAGGGAGCCTTCCGCGAGGGTCTCTCAGCAGGTCCAGGTGTGTTTAATCTTCCCCGCGCTCCTCTGAGGTCCAGCATCTCACCCTCCGTACTCACTGAGCCTGGCATTACCAAGAACCCTGCCAAGCGCCCCAGGATATGTATGTGTACCGCAAAACACTCAGTCTGCGCTTTACATTACTTGCACAGACATTTAAAATTACTTTTCATGTTATGATTAATACCTACACGCGGCAGCTTGATGTACACTTTTAAACAACACATAAACTGACACAAATCTAACATACCATTAGTCATCTAGTGTACTAAGTTTGGTAGCTTTGTCAGCCAAGTGACTGTCAAGGTAATTGTTGCTTTGAGTGATAGTCACAGTGACTGTAAAATCTGACACTAATGACAGGGTACCAGAAAAGTGCCTCCTGGTGATACCGTGCAAAATCACTCTCTTGCAGTCCCATGATAAATATAATATAAAATATAATATATAATATAAAACGGGTTGGAAGATGGATGGATGGATATAATATAAAACAAAATATCCGTATTGAATTGAGTAATTAGGCCACGTTCCATGCTGTTGTCCCCACACAACTTTTCCACATTAATCTGATAATTCTAGAATGGCTGGACATATTTCCTTGTTCCCATCTCATTAGTGCTTGAGAGTGGTCTCACGAATCGCATTGCGTAGGTAGCAATTAGGTGGTTGCTATGCAGAGTCCCTTGCCAGGCTCCGTAGTAACACTTGTCACTTCGTGTCTAAGTGGGCAGGAAGGCCCCAGCTAACAGCTCGCTGGCCGAATGTTCTCCTGTATTATTGGACTGAAGGAGAGCCTTGCTGTAAATGTGTCACTGATGTGCCACCTGTGTCTCACTGCTGTCCTAAATACTAAGCTGTATAACCCCACATAATCGTCTTCTCCAAGGGACTCCCAAAGTTGGGCCGAGCTGCATGAAAGTGACTGATTGTGCGTGAAAAAACAAAAAAGGCCGGGGAGCGGGAATAATGGGTCTGAGCAGTCCGGTGCTGAGAGCCTCCAGGCAGTGAGAGGGGCTCTGACCCGTCTGACTCTTCGCCTTGTCTTTGTGTGCTCCAGCACTCGCAGTCAGGTTCTGGGCCTACGCAGCCGTCTGCAGCTGAAAGAGATGGTGAATCACCCGGCCTTTGGCGTCGTCTTCCTGCTCGAGTACGTCTTCTCAGCTCCTCTCGGCGGAGACAGCAAGGTAGCGGAAAGTCGCCATCTGCGGATCTGACTAACTGCAGTTAGCAACAGGTAGTACAGCGGTTAAGTAAGTGGGGACGTATCCTGAGGGCAGCCACTCCCAGAATGCTTTGTGCTGTGCTGCCAACGGGTGAGACATTCAAATCGCTTAGATTAATCGAAATATCTGTCTGTATTATTTAGGTGGGAAAATGAAAGTTGTTTTGGATTCCGGCAGTGTTTAGGCAACTGCATGTGAAGTAAATTGTGCTGTGGAGTCACCCAAGCGTGCTTTTGTTGTGAGTCTCTGTGCTTTACGCCGAGATTCTTTCCTCTCCCTGCTCATCGACTTTTCCCAAAGGAAATTAAAGTGCTGTCCTCACTCAGCCCACCTCGGTAAATAAACACACAGGGGGGAAAAAGTCACGGATATGCTGAATCCAGGCAGCTTAGAAGGCCGCACGCAGTCTTTCTGGATTTATTCAGCTCTGCTCGCGTCCCCGTAAACCAGGTATTCATGTGGAACCGGATTCCCCTCACGCAGAACCTCTTCTCTGCATCGGTCACTGAAAACCTGAGGAGTTTGCTGTATAAAGGCAAGAGCAAAAACAACAACAGCAAAATATAAACACATGCCAAGGACTTAGATCATTGTTTATGGTTTGTTTTATTTAGTTTATTACAGTTTTCTCATTTTTATGGAGCGATTCCACCAATTATTTGTGTTGGTGGGGATTAGCTGAAGTAGGCTTAAGCCTTTCTTTTAGTTCTGTTTAATGAGAGGCAGACATGTTGAGACCATAATGTCCTTGTGTCAGTATGTGGGCCAACTGTATACCAAAAAAGAAACATCTGCTTTGACGCAGACTCTTAAAGGTCAGCGTACTCCGTGCTCAGCAATTGTGGGAATATGCGTCTGGCTCACTACTTGTATTTTGGGCTGTTCCTGAAAGCTAGGTGCCAGATGCCCCAGAGAGTGGTAGAGGAAAATGGAAAGTCTCTTCATGCAGGGGTGTCATTAAGAAAATGTGGGTGGCCAGAGCAAAAGTGTAAAGTCTAAATGGGTGGAGCAACAGCATGAAGTCTGGCTGGGCGGAGCAAAAGTGTAAAGGCTGGCTGGATGGAGCAAAAATGTAAAGTCTGGGTGTGTGAGGCAAAAGTGTAAAGGCTGGCTGGGCGGACCAAAAGTGTAAAGGCTGGCTGGGCGGAGCAAAAGTGTAAAGGCTGGCTGGGCGGAGCAAAAGTGTAAAGGCTGGCTGGGCAGAGCAAAAGTGTAAAGGCTGGCTGGATGGAGCAAAAAAGTAAAGTTTGGGTGTGTGAGGCAAAAGTGTAAAGGCTGGCTGGGCGGAGCAAAAGTGTAAAGGCTGGCTGGGCGGAGCAAAAGTGTAAAGGCTTGCTGGGCAGAGCAAAAGTGTAAAGGCTGGCTGGATGGAGCAAAAAAGTAAAGTTTGGGTGTGTGGGGCAAAAGTATAAAGTCTGAGTGAGTGGAGATGAAGTGTAAAGTCTGATTGGCTGGAGCAAAAGTGTGAAGTCTGGGTGGGCGGAGTAAAATTGTAATTTCTGTGTGGTTGTCCTCCCTCATCTTTCACTCACACACAGATAAACACCTGCTTGCTGTACTGCATGTACGCTTTATAAAGCTTCTGGTACTTATGCTGGGGGCAGAGGGTGGTTTAGTCGCATTCCTAAGTGTATTGTACGCATCAGCTGAAGGCGTCTGTCAGGCTGCTGATGCACGTACTTGTTGCTGCGACTAATCGGGGTGGATGCATGTGCTGCATGCTGAGGAGAGCACTGTGATCAACCCAAATATGGCCCTGCAATATTGATAGCTGTTTTCTCCTAGGCAAATACAGCGCGTGAAAAGCTTGTTATTTACAGAGACTTTTTGTCAGACATAATTGAAACAAATTGTATGTCATCATATGAAATGGAAGCTGCGACCTGACTTCTCGCGATAATTATCGGTGTGCGGAGGCACGGTCCGCAATAAAAAAAAATAAAAAAATGTCAGACGGCATGTGAATCCAGGCCCCCACTTATTATTTTTTTTGTTGGAAATAAGGGGCAAAAAATGGAGTTCACAGTTGTCTGTATTGTTAGATGTACCATTAGGAACATTAGTTGTGTACAAATGGCAGTGAAACATTCAGAGTGGTTTTTGTTTCATTTTTTACTGCCCCAGATTGCTGCACTTATTACCTCTCCTGGTCTGCCCGAACCATCATGCCATATCTGATTTTGTTGCAAAACGCATTCATTTCCAGGAAGGCTTAATGGTCCTCCTGTCGGCTTTCAGAGAATATGGACAACAATACAAAGAAGTATTTTCAAATTGGCTCCCTCTTTAGTGCCGGGCTGTGTGAATTCCACAGGCGGGGGAACGTGGCTGTTTCTCCAGTTCCTTCTGAATAGCTGTAGTTTATTGCAAGGACCATAATCCAAGCTATAAAAATAATATGGGCATTATCATATGCAGGAGAACGTTGGCAATGTTGTGGGAAATGCCTGGCAAAGAGTATTTTGATGTATTGATGCCTCTTCTATTGGGTGGGAGGTTCCTACACCGGGTGTACAGCATTTGAGACTCACATTGCTCCTAGGATGATGTTGCCTCTGTCTAATGGGTAAGCAGCACTAGATGGCACTGTTTCACGCCAAACCAGGGCACGCTGTGGACAGCTCTCTCATACACAGACTCACCATCTGTGAAACAGAATTAAGGTGTTTTTTTTTAGTTTTTTTAAGGCTCCTCTTTATTCTTTAAACACGATTCAAGCTTAATTGTTAATGGGCTGGATTTAGTTTGTGTATTACATAAAATGAGAGTTTGCATACCCTAAAATAATCCTTTTCTGGCATTCTAATAGAAAAGAACAGTACTAATTAGGACTGGAAATTTAATTTTCGGCTAATTGATTTCAGGCATCTTATTCTTGTGTGTTTTTGACTAAGCTGGCAGTGGTCCAGTATTAGGAATTCCATCTCAAAGCATGTCATATGAACTGAAATATTTTGCAGACAAACTTCAGAGAAAATGTGATATAATCTCTTGTTTTCCAAGGTACCAGTTAAATTGTTTCATATTACTTTTGCTATTTTCTTAACATGCAACATTTTTAATATCTAACATCCCCTTAGTAACTGCATGTTTTTCTTTTTTTTTTACATTTTGTGTACACAATGATTCTCCATGGCTAGATAGGAAGCTGAGAAAAGGAAAATGCTGGAAATAGCAAAGCTTTGCCTGAGGGGGGCAGGAGTGATGTCTGTCCAAGATTTTCGATTTACTTTTACCCAGGGTCTCCACAAATGGGTTAATATAATCCCTAGATATGGGGCAAGGAGTGCTTACAAATACTTGACCTGCTTCTTTGTTTTTGAGCCATCACTGTGGTGTTACATCTATATATAAAACGCCCCTTATTGGGAGGAGAGGCCTAGTTTGAAGAGAAAATTAGATATGCAGATAGTCTGAATCAATTAAACTGAAGTGTAGATAACATGCTGTAAACAGGCTATTGGGCTGGTGCTCGACGGCGATATCTGTAATGCAGACGGGCTGTGATACCGTGGGGATGGGTCACATGACTTGGTGAGGAAATTCTCTTACATTGTGTTCTTGTCAATAAATTAGATTTAGAGTTTGCAGAGTAGGGCATTTCAGCAAGTTTCTGGTCTTTGCTTGGGTGTTGCTGAAGACCTGGTGCGTATGTGGTGACATCACTATAACCTCGGTTCTCAGGAAAAGACCTTGGTGCTGGGTTTTGACTCAGTTGGCTTTAATTTGTGTGGGAATATCAGTGCTTGGTTGTGTGAACCTGTCAGACTTTGACAGACTTTGGCTTGTTTTCCTGAGCTATCCCCTTGTGGAGAACACTTCCACAATATCTTTTGGGTTTCTGTAAATATAAACCAATCTACATGAGCCTATGGCACCAGACAAGTAAGTGTTGCTCATTGGACCTCATTTGGAAACACATAGGAAATAGATATTCCAGAAAGTTGTGTGTTTTCTCCGATCCCATTATCTAAGCTGCACTACAAAAGAAATGATCAAAGTTAAGTGTAAATGGAAATACAGATAACAGCACTGATCGAAATGTTTTCCCTGATTTATTTTTTCTAGTTTTATTCTTAGCAAGGATGTTGGATCTTTATAATTTCAGCAAAAATTTCAAACAGCACCTTTCTTTAGTTTAAAATAAAAACCGCTATTTATTCCCAAACAGTGCTGTATTTTTCCTTCTACCGTACAAATGAATTGTTTTCATCGCCCTGTCCATCTGGTCTTCTGGGTCCGACCCTATTATACGTGACGGACAGCTTTTGAGAAGCGGCCTGGCTTGCTATCTCAGTTGGGAGCAGCCTCGGTCCTGTGTTAATGGAAGCTAAGCGCAGAGACATGGTGCCAAATCGGCCGTGAGTTTTGCCGGGGAACAGCTGCTGGACGTGTAATGGCCCGCTTGTCTTACCGTGACTTCCGCCGCTAGGACACTGTTTTGTGTCTGCTCTGGATCAGATCACTTGATTTGCTGAATTTTGCTTTTTTTGTTGAATGTGTGTTCATGTTGAAATTATGAAGATAAAGTATCCTGCTCAGGCTGCTGTGTTTTTGTAAGTGGGGAAAGTCCCCCGCAAGCTAAGACAAAGATTAAATGAAACCAAAAACAGAAACTTTGACGACGGAGATCACCCTGGGCTCAGTTTAATTGCTACTTTTATGTGTAGCACTTGGTGTTACTTGGAATGAAATCTGCATGAAGCTACTGACGCAGTCCCTTTTAGTTTCAGTCTCAGTTTTAATTCACAATGTTTAACTTCAGATAAACTCAAGTGACAGGGACACATTTATTGAGATTTATCCAGAGTGACAAGTTTTGTGTAATATGCTGTGGTGAGATCAGAGTGGAAACACTATCACACTGTGATAAAATGGCTGTGTACCAGCATCCAGGGAGCTGCTTTTTGATTGGGAAACATTTGATAAAATAAAAAAGCAGAAAGGGACTTGGCGGCAGCTTTGGGAGGTGTTTTGCTCTCTGAGCGATCTGAGGCACTTTGTTGGTTGTCTTTGAAAGCCTATAATGTGCAGGATTACACCCTAAATGTATGTAGGACTTAACATTTCATTAACCATATAAATTCCAAACTTTATTTTTATATGTATGGTTTTACTTTTACAATACATAGCCTTAGGCACACCTCTAGATTACGCAGCGAAATTGAAATAAATCAGCCATAATGATGTGTAATATTTAAGGTTATTATCACATCAAACTAAATCATATTAGAAACAACATGTACATGTATGCATATATGTACACTCATTACGCCACTTGTCATCAGTCCATGCCTCCCGGTTACAGCACCACTCCAAGCACAGCTGTCTCTGCGCTGGTGTTAACAGGAGCCTATGCATGGGACGGTGAGCCTGTAGTCCGGCTGATGCCAGTCATTGCAAGACATGGTTAGGGATGACACGGGGTGTTGTAGAGAGTCCAGTACCTGTGCCCGGATGGCACAGATGTCATGGGGTAGAAACCTTCACGATGTGTGTGGGTGCCCTCACGTGCCCATTGGTTCCAATATCAGGCGATTGTGACATCTGCATGCCCCACATGCTGGGCAATTGCATGATACAACCACTCGGCCTCATGCAAACCCACAACGCGACCCCCATCAAACTCCGTCAAGTGCTGGTAATGCTGTCTAATATGTCTACTTCTGTATCTGATGACTAGATGTGCCAGCCCCTTGCAAATCGTATCGTTTACATACCATTTACATAGCAATCGCTGGTCTGCTCATGTACCAAATTACATCCAAATCGGACCATTACTTCTGGGTAACTTTTTTGGTCACTGACTGTGTGTGTGTGTGTATATATACAGAGAGAGAGAGAGGGTGCTGGAACAACCTTTTGGTTTAAAAGTAGTTATTTTAAGGCTGTACATTCTTATATATGAATCGTTATGCCTGGAGTGTTTAATGAATAGCTGTATTAATATGTACATGAAGCTTCAGTTCGTCTGGGTCATTACATCCTTGCCAGGTGTCTCAAAAGCAATGTGCGGACTCGAATTCTGCATTTTATTAGTGCTGCGACTGAACTGACAGTGAAATGTGAAGGAGCTATGGAGACGGGTCTAAGGAACAGACATAAAGCCCCAGTTGCCCAAAACCCAACCAACTTCCTACAAGAACGCATTTCCTGCTCGGGCACCTGTGCTTTGGTTTTTTTTCTTTCTCGCAGAATGTTTTTGCAAAGAAACATCATTGTAATGTTGAGACCGTTACATGGGCAGTAAGAAGGCACCAAACCAAATATATTATTCAGAAGTCAGGAGATCCCATCTCCACCAGCAATAAGACCTGGAGCTGGATATAACTTTGGTCCAGGAGTCCCTGAGTTTTCCTCTCATTTCATCCCTTGTTATATCACGTTAAAGCCTTCCATACGATGGCTTCTTTAGCGCTTACCGGATAGACACAGCAGGTTTGCCTAGGCCTCATCGGGTAGGTGCTTTGGCTTTATCTGACCAGAACATCTGCTGGGCAGCCCAGTAATGCACATAGGGTGTGTGGCCCCATGGTCATTGGCTGGATTGAGCCTTATATCCACCCTTTCACTTCAAATCAAAAAGTCTGTAGCTGACTGATCTGTCAGCTTCCAGGTTAAAGAAGACAATTGAAACATCTTCATACCTAAACTATCGGTGTTTTACTATGCTGTTACTGTAGCCTACAGGATTCATTATTAGGAGGCGGTAGTTGAAATGGTTGAAAACCCTGCATAATCTTAAAGATTTTTCTTCTTTGGTTGTTATGTTTCCCTACTCTTTGTGCATTTTGTCTCTCCTGTGAACATCATGCCAACCCAGGCAGTCGTAACAATGCTTGCAAAGCTCCCTGTTGTATCCTGCTCATTACAGCATGCTTTAAAGCACAGCTACCCAACTCCAGTCCTGGAGGGCCAGAACCCAGCACAGTTTGCAGATTTCCCTGCTCAAGGATACCTATTAAACCTGCTAACTGGCTGATTAAGATGTGCTTGAGCAGGGCAATCTGCAAACTGTATTGGATTCTGGCCCTCCAGAACTAGAATTGGGGACCCCCTGCTTTAAAGAATACCCCCCCGTAAACCCACCATC
>JAODKL010000107.1:1110925-1122447 GCA_026780765.1 Petrocephalus schoutedeni | reverse complement strand
GCCCCCGCCCCCGGCCCTGCCAGCAGAGTGTATGATCGAATGCAGTCTCCGCTCAGCCTCAGAGGTTTCCAGGGGCTGAAACTGCTCCCCACCTCGCCGGCCATTTGGCTGTTAGCGTTAACAGCGAGGGGGGGGCAGGCGAGGCTGATGTCCTTAATGCTGCAGTTGGCTTCTTATCACCAGAACATGCAGCTGCTCCCGAGCTGGCCGGCCCGTAAGTGCAGCCTAACACACACTACAGCGTTGTTCCGTTTGCAGCACCTGCCTTTTTGGCCACTTCCTGTTTGCTTGACAGACTGCAGTTGCAATTTTTTTTTCTCCCCTTCCGAAGGTGCCAACATGTGTTAGAAAGGAAGAAGAAAAAAAAGATTCAGCACATCTGCTGCTCCTGTTTACCACATATCTCACCTTTCTGCTCTAGAGGCTTTTACAGTGAGGGGGCCAGCATGTGTCCCCATTCAGCAAATGATGTGATTACTGTACTGTATGTGCTGCATTCTCCCTCCGCCGCCCCATCCTGTTCCTGTAAGAAACAGTCCGCACGCCAGCAGAAGCTTCATTTGGAGTTACCGCTTCTTAGTCTCTCAAACTGCCTTAACCAGGTATAAGCCATTGCTTAACAATATTTAATGAGCATAGAGTTTTTTTCAGCTACCTATAGGATGGATGAGAACAGTTAAATGCCATAAAAACAGATAGTGGTTTATAGCACAGTCATGATGTTTCTGTCAACAAAGGACCACATAGACAATGGTGGTCGCCATAAGACTATAATACATGGCTTATGTATTTATTTATACATTTACAAAAAAAGTACAGTCAAACCTCTATTATCTGGGCAGAGGTTTATAATATGATGTTATTTCAGTCTGAGCTAGCAAATCATCCCGTTTTATTCTTGCAGTGGTCATCTAGTTTTTAACCAGATTTTCGCTTTGCCCTTGTCTGTACTTTCGCTTTGGTTCACTTGCTATTTGGTTTCAAACTCTCGCCCGGTTTTTTGGTTACTGTCTTTGCCCGCCCCTCGGACTCTGACACTTTGATCTCTGTGTATGCTCTGTGTGTGTGTGTCAGGTGCATTGGGAGTGACTGCAATGTTTGTTTTGAGAGCTTGTGTTGTATGCTGTTGCTTGGATCGGGAGTAAGGTGTAGAATTTGTTGTTGTGTTTCTGTTTTCTCTGCACTTAGGTAAGTTAGCTTTGGGTTGCATTCGGAAGCTGAGTTTTGTTTATTGTTTTCGCTATAGTCACTCCTGAGTCCTTTTGCACTGGGTTTATTTGTTCTGTGTCCATGGCGTGTCAATAAAAACTGAGAAATATATAAAAAAATACCCCTTTGTCCACATGTGTTTCTTGGTCCATCGCACCCTATCCTTCCCTTACTCCACGTCCCCTTTCCCTTTCACTCTGTTACGCCCCAACCCTAGACTGGCTGCTGGTTGTGTAAAATTAATTTGCGCATGCGCGTGCCCAGAGCTGCCCGGTAGAGGGAGGTGCCCGTATATTGATGGTCCGGATAAGGGGGTTTGACTGTACTGTTAAATTGTTTGCTGTGTTATGTATAAGTGCTTATGTAGGACTGGGAAATATGGCAAAATATTTTATAATTTTTTATCATATTTTATAATATACATTTTTAAATAAATTTGTTTCATATCAAACAATATCGATAAATATCACTATATAATTCAAGACCATATTTCTTTAATTCAAGGCTCCTTTGTTTAAAATTTGAATTTGCTTAAAATTCCCTTAGAAATGCCCTTAAAGAGACACAGAAAATTAAAAAGGTGACAAATTGTATGAACTTAAATCTAATTTAATAAATAATTGATATGAAAATAAACCTTTTTTTCTCGTAGGGTATAACACTAGAAAAAAACAACAGTACATTTTTTGTTGGGTTTGTTTCTGTGGCTGCCTCACTGTCTGTTCCAAGGTAGGGGTTTGACTAGGGCGGGCGATATGCCCTACACTGATATACAGTATCTGAAATTCATATGTAGAAAACAGTAAAATATGACTGTTGATTTTGAGTTTTTCTGATTGTGATTGTATCACTAATACTAATAGTAGTGGAGGATGTGACAGGTATAATACTAAATGATGCCAACAACTCATACCTTGATAGAATTTGTATAAAAATGCTGCATTGTAACAGTTACTTATGCAAGATAACAAGTGTCATATCACAATACTTGCGACATTGAAATTGATGACTGTATAAATGTTTGCAACTGTGATAGGATTTTTTACCAATGTGTTGCCCAGTGTAAGTACACTATGGTGTTTGCACAATGTCAAAATTAACTAGCGACACAGTTCTCAGAATGTATCCCTGTCTTTAACCAGCGCATGACACTAATGCATCTGTTTTTGTTTTCCCTCTTTGGTGTCCTTCTGATCTGTGGTTCATCAGTTGATACTACCGTGCTTGTGAATTAGTAACTGGAAAGATGCTTCCTTAACTCCGCATAAAAATACAGTGGGGTATTATTTGATGACACCCATTGCCATTCCTGCCTTCCCAGGTAGAGCCGGCGATCACGCACTGCCCAGTCCCCCGCCCAAATCTCCACAAGGCCCAGGGGTAGGTGCTTTAATCAGCGTGCTCTGACACTGTGCTGCAGTACAGTACAGACAGCATATTCACATCTCTTCTTTTGATGCTGTGAAAAAGGGGTTTCACTTGGCTTTTAAATCAGTTCTTTCAGAAGAGAATCTTCAGACCCAACATAAAAAGCCCTTAATAACTTTCCACAGCATTGAGGCAGAGATGTTGAATTTTGCGCCGAAATCGCACAGTACCTTCAATTATCTTTTAGAGTTTGGCTGCTGACGTGACATTTGGTAATTAGACTTCTACCTGGCAATTAACCATTTGCACATGGTCCTTTGCATTCGAATCTGCACACACAGCACTGTGAAGATTAGCCCTTGTTTTCATTAGTTCATCATCAATCTCCCCATTTGTTAGAGAATACACTGGGAATATGATTCAAATGCATGGCTGCATTCTGATATTATATATATGATAATCGTTTCATTGTATGTCTTAAATGTATACTTCATCTGTTACAGCTGTCCATATCTCAGCTTGCTGCAACTCCTCGCTACCCCACAATCAGCCACTCTGTCGCATCGCCATGGCAACAGCAGCTCTCCTCTCAGCTGCACCCCTCCCCAATGGCGTCGGCCTACCAGCTGTCGCTTGCCGTAAGAGTCCGTGCCGGATAATGCCTTTAGGTACACGCATGTGGACAGACTCACGAAGATGCATGCAGGGGAATTATTATAAAAAAGTTCCTGTTTGTATGTTCTGCCTTATCTGCTTTAGCTTCTATATCGTCAAAGAAGCAAGCTTGACTTAAGTTGCCTGTAATTTCTTTTCCTGACATATTCCCAGAGACCCTAGGGCATTGCCTAATAATTGGTGTAAGCAGGATGTCCTACTATCTAATGTGCTTCTTTAGACATATTTCTGCCTGGTAATGCTCTTTAGTACAGCATCTGCTACTTCCTGTAGATGTGTAAATGACTGTCATTATGAGACAGTAATGACATCTATATTTAAATTACTTTGTAGGCTGTTTCTGTGAATTAGGTTTTTTTCTTTAAGTGTTTAAAGTACAACTCTCTGTAAATTAAAATAAACATTAGAATTGTTTTCGTATAAAATAAGCAAAGCAACAAAGGGACAGTAAGTAGCAAACATAATGGTGATACAGGCTTTGTGAGACATGGCTGCAGTCTAACATGACAATACTAGGCCTGTTGTGCATCCCTGAGCAACACTGCATGCAGGTTATGGACGAGTGAGGCAAGCAGCCTCTCGTTTGCCCATCATCCTGTGATCTCCCATAATCCTGACCTCTCGGCAAGCCACGCATCATGATGGCTACTAGGCAGGATGCCTATTAATGGCTGACACCTATATTCTGTCCCCTCACCATCACACTCATGAGCAGTTAACCAGCTACAACCTGTCATGCGAACTTAAGTTCTATATATAGTGGTTATTACTGTACATATCTCTGCATATAATATATTTTCCTGTAAATTTATTGTCCAGAAAATATCTGCCTTGTACATTTTTTAATACTGCAGTATGTGCATATTGGGTTCTCGTAACTTGTAGTATACTTGTAATATATTGTCTGTAATTTTTCTGCAAGAGAGTATAACTACTGGAGTAAAATACCTTTTATACGTGAGCACACTTGGCTAATAAACTGATTCTGATATACAGTAGTAACTAATATTAACGCATTTTCAGTTCAATAAAATTTATTTTTATATAGCGCCTTTCTCAACATGGTCACCCCAAGGAGCTTTACATGGGTGTGTTGTGATGCATTATAGCATCATTAAGACAGAATCTTAAACACGTGACTGCAAAGCTGCACCTATTTGGCCCGCAGGAGCTTCCCTGTGCCAGCAGCATCGCCCACCTGGAGGTGTCGGCGGATCCGGCTATGGCCGACGAGGAGCCACTGCGGGAGGTCACCTTTACGCCGGTGCACGCGCCCGTCATCGCCCTGGCCGCCCAGACATCTGGGTGAGTGACGTCTGCCGATCACTGGGCACAACAACGGATGAAAGTCCTGACTCTCCCCTCATGTGTTAATGGTCAACAATGTTGGCGTTATTTTAAACACGTTGGTATTTTCCTTGTCTGCATGCAGCAAGGACAGGTTCCCTGTCAGCCCCTTTCCTATTGGGCTTCAGTACCACCCCGAACAGTGCTCTGCCTCTTAGACAGCAGATCCCCCCCACCCCTCGGCCTGCGTTGGCATCTCTGCCGCTTTTTGGGTCCTATGTTAGTTCTAAATATATACTTCAGAGGATGTGTCCTATAACATAAATATTGTCAATACAGCTAACTTGGTTCTATGAACAGAGCTGAAAAATAAATGATGACCTTCTACCATATAAGTGTAGATATTCTCTGTAATTCTTACTAACTAGACAGGATCATCTGCAATTCTCATATGAACTCCCGGAATGGCTTAGTTTTGAAAATTATAGTAGAAGTTTGCAGGAAAATGACCTACTTTTGGAAATTAGACACTGTGGATCACGCTGGTAATTACACTGTTTATCAGATTTAACAGAGTCCTGTTGAAATTAAAGCCACAGTTTTAATATTACACCAGTATACATGAATTGCATTGATGTCAGAGAGCAATATAGCTGTCGATTTAGCCAATATTAATACAGTACTTCTTGGATTCATATTTCCTTAGCGTTTTAAGCTAAAGTAATTTCTTTATGAATCAAGCTGGTGTTTTCTTGTGTATTTGTTACCATGATTTCAAATGACAACACTCGCCAGTTGTGGAAAGTTATTACTATTATTTAGGGATAATACAGAGTTTTTACTTGCATGTATTAATAATACACTGTGTGATCACCTTAGAAGACATACTTGTGATTAGCGCTTGGTGTTGAATAAGTTTTATAATGGGTCAGTAATGAGTCTTTATTTATACACTTAGAAAATAAAGCATATTGGCCTAACAAAGCAGAGCAGCAGTTTCTGTTAGTGAGAACAACCTTGGGGCAAAGAACCTTTGTTGTGCAGTAGTAAGGGCAGAAAGTTCTAAGCCCCTTGTCTGATGAGAACCAAGGCCTCCCACAGCAGGTCAGCTCACAGTGCATGTAAACATCCCCACTTGTTGCTGCTACTGGAGATCCCAGCAGACAGGTGAAGCAGTGTGGAGTTTGTAGCATGTAGAGCTAAAAAAACTGGACATGCTGGAATGTATCTCATTTATCCAAATGCCACAGATCATGGTCTAAGATAAAAAGGTCCAGCACACATTGCCCCCTCACATAAAAAAAGTAGTGGACCTAATATCACGACATTATAGTCCCACATGGCCGCGAAACCTGTTGGCCCATTGTAATGCTTGATTCAGTTTCTTTCGTCCAGGCAACACTGCTCTTCCACCTTCCACGTTTATCTGGCTTTGACTTTTGACTTTTAATCACATCTGATCTGGTTCTTTACCAAGTCTAAATCGTCTGGCTTCCGACAAAGGAACACTCATCCACACCTATCGCACTGATATTAGGCATGTTAGTAACTGTCCACTTTAGTTCTATTAGTAACTGTCCATTTGGAAGGAGTATATTTAATTTAAACTGTTTAATGTATTTATCAACATTTTTAATTGAAGAATGAATTACGTTACGCCAGCGGTCGGCAATGCTTTGCCAGCAAGTTATTGTTAGCTCACAGGGAGCCAGTGAGTAGCTTGCACAATACCAACACCGGTCCCCTTTCACATCAACACCTACACCCCCGGTCAACAGCCATTCCTGTCACCACACTGGCCCCCAGCTCCCCCTCTATTTGTCGAGAATTGTTACTGATGCCACCCTCCCTCCCAGGTTGATGTAACCTTGTATTGAGCATGTAGCTCCCTAGATTATTGTCAGTGTCACACAGCATATTTGTTATAAAATCCATGATGTAGCATGAAGTTCAAAATGTTTCTTGAGCAACAGCATCCCCTCAGTCAGTCCAGACTCTAGAAAGTCATTTCTCCATATGTGGAAGGTAACCTCACTCCTAATTTGCTAGGCAGCAGTAATCCATCACTGAAAGGTAACCTCACTCCTAATTTGCTAGGCAGTAGTAATCCATCACTGAAAGGTGATCTCACTCCATATTTGGGAGATGACTGCCCTCCATATTTTGAAGGTGACTTCAGACCTTATTTGGATAGAATGAGTCCTTAACAACCCTTTGTTTGAAGGCGCCTCTCACAGTTTTGGCAGGTGACCTCAGGTTTATTTGAAAGCGGGCCTCACAGACTCTCTGGTACTTTTCCCAGCTCCTCCTCTTCGATGTCTCGGAGCTCCATAGCGCATCTGTACTCGGCTGGCTTCCCGGAGATCCTGGACTACAGGGGGCAGGTGGCCGATGTCCTGGATTTGGGTGAACCCATCAGCTTCAACCCAGAGAAAGAGGAAGCTGACCTCCTGCAGTGCAACAAACTTGTCCTGCAGTTTCTGGCTTTCTCCAGGTGACCTTGTCCGGTCTGCACCCTTGTGTCTCATCTGCTTACCCATCAGCATTTGCCAGTGGATCATGTAGTCACCTAGTCCACGATGCTTACTGAGTGGTTTCCGTCCCATTAGAGTGTTATACGAGCACACAGCGAGCTGTGGGTTCAGTGTCTGGAAGAACCTTGCTGGTGCATCCTTAACAAAGAGTCTAGTTGGCGGTTCTATAAACATCTTGCTGTATTTAATTGATGTGCAAATTTGATAAACGTATCTGGAAAGCAACACATGGCAGTCATGCCCCAAAAAATATACAGAATCACTGCATGCATTTCTGCTGTCACACTTGTCATAACAATGTCTGACAAGTGAAGAACTAACCATCATCAGCCAGGTCACATTAGAGTTTTTGAAAACTTGAAAAATGTCCAGTGTTCAAGTTTTTATTGTAAAGCAGCACTCCAGAAGTCCTGTTTCTGAAAGTTAGATGGGGGAGGGGGGAATCTATAGCCAAACCAATTAGCATGCGTGTTGTGGTACTCATTACCTGATAAATGAGACAAAGGCCCACGCGATGCTGACACTCACTGCTTGCGTGCTTTAGCTATGGTATAATTCCTGGGCTGTGTAATTACCATTAGTATCTATTTACTTGAATATTTAGGGAAATCTTTAATTGAGGGCTATCACCACTTAGTTTGAAGGCTGCCCCTAAATTATTTGGCTGGGCGGGAAAGGGGGGGGATGATTATGTGTGTTTTATTTGAGCAGTAGATGGTCATCGTTGTTTTTAAACTATTTTGCCTGTTTGCACAGTGCTGAATGATTGATTGCTAATCTTCCAACAGGAGATGGAAAACTAATTATTTTTGCTTTACCTCAATATATTTTTTTAATTAATCAGGACTATACTGGCCAGCTGCCTGCCTGGGGGCTGGATGTGGTTTAGACATAATATATCTTGCCTTTAATTTTGTGTAGCCCTCCCTGTCTCATTATCTGACACCAACACCATGAAAGTAAATGGAAGGTCCAATAATGAACAGTTCATGAGCAGTGACTGCAGTGTGGTTTTATTGTTCTGTGCTGAACAATGTTTCAGGCATACAGGCCCTCATGCTATGATCAAGCAGTACCTACGTGCTGGTTGTAAAGTGCAATAAAATTATATCTAAAGAGCTCTATATTGCAGGCATCTTTTAATTTCAAAATGACATCTAGAACTGGAACTGGAAAGCACTGCAAATGATCAAATTTTTCTGCAGTAGGTACAATAATCTCCATCAAATAGGCTAAGCTTTGGAGCTATTCAAAAAGCTGAAGCTTTATAAAAAGAAAAATCTGATGGAAACATTGAGGAAAAAAATGTTGAACCGTAAGAAAATACCTTTTTGTTTATGGTTATGTTTCTTTTCATGCCGATAAATGTAGTGTGCTTTCCATCTTAGAACTGTCACGTTCTGTTCAGCTAGTTTCACAGGCTGGGTTCATGGTTTCTGTTTCCATTCTGAATCAGTTGGGTTTGTTTCTAGCTGCTGAATCTGCTGTTGCATGTTAATTGGACACTGGCAGGTCAATGCAGCTCTTAATGCGGCTGTTAGAGGTATGACTATACATGCCTAACTGGAAATTACATAAAGAATCTATGATTCCTGTGGAAGCCAGATGAGATTTGTGGAATGACTATGAAATAACGTTGCAGCCTTTGTGACTTATAATTTTAATATATTTTAGAAACTTACCGTTTAAATGTATAGCTTTTCTGTCTTAAAACCAGTTAAAATAATCTTCAGGCTATTCTTAATCAACTCTATCAATAATAAATACAATATTACAGATGAATATCATTTATTATTTTTTGTGGTTCTCATGAAATGCGCTCATTGAGGCCCGTTGTTTCCATGCAGCTTGTTGCCAAACCCTGCCGTTCTCTGCGCCGTTCTCTGTGCTGTTCTCCTCCTTTAGAGTACCACAGGACAGCATGGATGCGGACTGGCCGAGGTCTGTGCACTTCACCTTCCAGCTCTACCGCTTTGCTCCTGTCAAAACACAGAGGCTGCTGCTCCTTAGCAGAGACATGGCACCACGGGGCACCGCCAACAGATACCCATGTGTCCTGGCCGCAGACAGGACCGCCGAGTCGGGTAATAGCGGCTCAGCTTACTTTACTGTTCAGTTGTTTATTCGAATTGCTCACTTCTTGCCCGAGAATGAAGTTGTTAAATGTTTCAGAATGTTTCCTCTCTGATATGTACATGCTATTCATCCCATAGCATCACGTTTGAGATGTTTCACACAGAAATCACGCCACAGGGTACAGCAGACCTTCGTGTGGAAACCACACTGCTTCATGCATAAGTTATACAGGTTACTATTGTCTGGTAGGAGTCACAGGGATTTGGAGGGAAATGCAGCCATCAGACAAACTTTTCAGTTCTACCCCTAGCAGTTGATACTGGTTGGTCAATAACTCTCTATCCATTTCCTTCTCTGTCTGCTTATTTTTCCTGCCTCACACCCTTGCCTGGACTCTCTGTTTACCTTTGGTATCTGGAACCCCCCGAAGCCAGGGCTTTAATTAAGGGAACCTGGGGATTCAGCCCGCCTCCACACTGCTAGTTTCCCCTGGACTTTTCGGGCCCCACCTGAAAACAACCTGTCATCTGGCTGTACCCCCCCCCCCCCCAACACTGCTTAAGAGGAGTGGGGTGGTCGCGTCTTTGGCTGGAAGCCTCCTTAGACAAGGTGGACACAGGCCCTTAATTAGGTGTGTTAGTGCAACTGGAACAAAATGTTGAGTCCTGTGTGTTCCCAGAAGTAGAACTGACACACACTGTCCTGTATATGTGTCACTAACAGCAGTGGGATATATTTTCGAAAGCAGCTTCCTCCCAGCTAGGCACACAGCAGGGGCACGGCGATCCCCATCAGACCCCAGCAGTACCTTTCCCCTTTTTTCTCGTGGTGTAACTTGTTTTCTGGGTCATTATTGTCCCAAAACGTTGATACTGCGTATGTATTAACAGCTGCCTCCTTTCTAGGTGATAAATTGAGCTTCTAATTCTATATGTGCCTTTTATAGCAAGACAGTGCTGCAGACACATACGTATACTTTAATGCGAAAACTGTAATGAAGCTACAAAATGCAGTGTAAGTACTTTGTTTAGCAGTATGGATTTAAAGTATCAGAACGGTGGGCTCCCCAGCAGACCACGGGATTGAGGACAGGAGACGAGGTGGCCTTGCAGCAGTGTGGTTTTTATTGTGCTTGTGTTCCTGTAAAATTCAGAAGGTTATGGCACGATGTGGCCCAAAAAGAAAGAGGTGTTACTTGTGGAGGCAGACCTTTTGGGAGGACTGGAAGGTCGGTCACATTATGGCGGGAGAGATACGCAGACTCAGCTGTGGGAGATTTTAGAAAGAGAGGGGGTGAGAGAGAGGGGGGGGCGGCAAGGGCATTGGAATCTTTCTGAGAGAGAGGGACAGACATGTTTGGGGCATAAGCCCTCACTGGACCCACTCCCTGAACATGGAATGGGGTTTTTATTGGTGAGGAATGAGCCGCACATTGCATTGCTGATTCCCGTGGCGATGTAAACTCCTCTCTTCTGCATTTGCGTGCTTGGAGGCAGAGAGGACCGGCCTGATGTTTCTAGAAAGGCCAGGTCCTGATGCCACCTTACGGTATATTTCTCATGTGTTAAATGTCTCTGGGGTGAAGGTCAGTTGTCAAAGCAAATTACCTGCATTTGTATCGTGTCTCATTATAGATAATTGGTCACCGATACAGTATGGAGTAAGGAAAGGACATTCTTAAAAACAGCTGTCTAATAGACTGCCAAAATATAATTAGCATTTCCGCTGATAGGTTGAGTAGAGGTCATTCGCTTGAGGAATCCGTCCATCTTAAAGAGTTGCATGGCTGATACGTGCAGCACACTGGTGTGAGGAGCAGATGTCTGTGCTGGACCGTGAAATAGCTTACACCTAGAAGACAGTGGTGTGAGGAATTGACATCTTCGCCGAAATGCTAAATGGCTCATTTCCCTGCCGCTCGCAGGTCCCCCGGGGCTGGAGCTGACGTTCTTGGCAGAGCCGGCGCTGCTGAAGCCGGGGGAGCGCCCGCGGTTTCTCCGCTACCTGGCCCTCCACACCCTGCAGATCGACGTGTGGGACAGCGACTCGCTCCTGCTCGTCGGCTCGGCAGCCGTGGAGCTCAAGGTTCAGTGGCCTCTCACGCCAACTCGTTCATTCTGTTCTGTCGACCACATACTGGAGGGCATGTGTTGTAGGGAGGATGCCCATAGTTCAAGGTTAAATCAATCTGGTTTATTTTTGAACATTTAGCTCTACAGAATCAGAAAACCTTATTGATCCAGGAGGAAAACTGCTTATGTTACCAATGCTCAGAAGGCAGGTAAAGGTGCAAAAGACATACCGTATTTTCCGGCGTATAAGACGACTGGGCGTATAAGACGACCCCCTGACTTTTCCAGTTAAAATATAGAT
>JAODKL010000107.1:1086430-1110825 GCA_026780765.1 Petrocephalus schoutedeni | reverse complement strand
TTAGGTAGAGGCGTACGCCTCAAGTGCGCATGTGCGAGCTGGAGGAGAGCCGTACAGTACAAGATACAGGGGCGGGCTGGAGGCGTGTACTATGAACAGTGCCACTATCCCGCGATGAAGCGGCGGGCACCGCTTTCCCACTGCCCTCTGTCCAACTGAACCTAAAAGCTGTATGTGCAGGAGGAGGAGGTAAGGGGCACAACAGGAGCTCGTCGTCTTATACGCCGGAAAATACGGTATATATCGCTAAGTAAAATGGATTTATATAGATTTAAATAAAATATTAGAAGATAAGATGAGGCAAGCTAAGAGTACAGCACATACCTGAAGCCATTTATTCAGGTATATTCATGTATATACTTATATTTAATAAAATGCAGAAATACTGTATATTGTATTAATAATATTAATATAATTATTAATTGCTTGCTTTAATTATATTAATAAAGCAATAATTTGTAAAGGAATTTTATCTCCATTATTTCCAGCACTTGCTCCGGCAGGGGCGGCCTGCGGTCCAGGTGATGCGGGAGCTGGAAGTGATCACCACCGAGTACCTCCAGGATGCTCTGATGGTCAGTGGCGACGCGGCCATGCGGAGGGCTGTGACGCCCATCAACGTCTTCACGGTGGTCAGAGGGAAGCTTCACCTGCGCATGGCCAACGTTGGTGAGTTTAGGAGAAATTACCACCGTATGCCGCAAGAGAAGCCAAGTACATTCAAGCATGAAAGTCATCTGGCTTATTGTGAGACCAGTTTATATTGGATTAAAAACAAGAATAATCTGAAGGTGCTCCTAGTCAACAGTTGTTTTCCAGTCAGAATAACATAATAACATTATGGCTGGGTAAGTGTTTTGGGAAAACATACTTGGAATAAGGACCGTCCTTTACATTACAGATCTTTGAAGATTAATGACCTCCCCATGTTCTTGTTTCTGGTTTTAACTAAGAAATACAGTCAAGTCGTTTCAGCGGGGAAATTGCTTGTGCCGAGATATTTGTTTGTAAAATAGTGCCTCTCTCAATTGTGCTGAGAAGGTTTTCTCCATAAAAATGAAGATTGCCTTGCTGTTGCCAAGTGATCCTCCTTTATAGTCCAAAACCACCTAGTGGTTTGTCATTGATACGTAGTTTCTATTGGGGAACTTTAAACAAATAAGGCTTTTAGAATTGTTAATTCATACATCTTCCACAATTGCTTATCCAGTAGAAGATTGTGGTAAAATTTATGAATATTATAAGCTAAATGATTAAAATGCATTATTGTGGCGGTGAAATAGCATCTAATGTACTGACCTTGCTCTTTGTATTAATGCGTACCTTGTTTATCATGTTCATTGCCGTAATGACTCAGGCATGACACAGGGATGTCACATGACTAAGAGAGATTTTCAACTATATGAAAAATTTGGCTCCTGTGACACGTCCTTTGGCACCACTAGGCATATTCACTAAAAGTCAGTTTTGAATTTTTTAAAGGCATTTAGAATAACACTGTCCTTCTCATTAGCTTCAAAGGTACATAGTTGAGCAAGAATATGGTCTCTAATAACAGAATTTCATCAGCGCTAGCAGTGGTACCCAATTGTGCAAAGCTTGCAATGCAAAGGTCCTGGCGAACGATGATTTTCACTGCTCACTAAAGTGTGAGACATTCTTCCTTTGAATACTGCTTGAGTCTGCCATATTTGCAAAAGGCTTCACAGTGCAGCAACAAACTTAGAATTCACCTCACTGGTTTATTGGTTCATCCAGTTGTTTGTGGGATTAAGTTTTTTTGTTTTACTCCTCATGGGGTTCTTTCAGGATCCAGACTGTCAAAGTTACCACGGTTGAGTTGTCATCATGGGGTTTCCACTGGGTCCTCTGGTCGTCCCAGAGGACTTGCTGTAGGTGTGCATGTGTCTGAAAATATGCGCTTTGATGGATTAATGCCCCAACCTGGGCACCTTGCACCTGTAGCTTCTGTAATAGGATCTGATCCCTCGTAGCCTAATATAGGACAGTGTGTTTAGAAAATAAAGATGAATATAGGCATTTAATAAACACTTTTTTGAGTGATAGCAGAGATTTAGACTTGTAGACCTCTTTGAGCTAAATCTCAGCCTCAGACTTATGGGGCCATTGGGGTCGTACAGCCATCTCTCATGCCCAAAAACATGCTGGGCGAACTTGTGCAGATTAGCATTTATGTTACTGTTCTCAAGGGTCAGCTATTTCTGTCCATTTCTCTCAGTCAAGATCAAAAGGCCATTGCCTGAAATGACATGCAGTTGCATTCAGACTGCAGGAGGTTAGCTCCATCATCCATTGGCTGCTAGTGGAGGGTGGTGGTTGGTGGATTATAAAGAAAATACACAAAGTAGCATGCTGGCTGCAAACTGCACACTTAAACACTCTATGGTGACACTCCATTGCAGGATTCGTAATCAAAAGATTGCAGGTTTTCCCCTTTAGAAAATTAAATCGGTAATTCTGCTGTTTCATCCCCGAGAAGTGTCCTTAACCTGCGCCGCTCCCGTTGTGATGTAATAAGCAGTTAAGTAAATGGGTTAGATTTGAAGGCACTACAGATCAAAGTACAGTTTAAGCAATGACACAATAACAACAATGACCAGGAATGATAATATCAAAATAACTTGAATGAAAAGAGTAAAGTAATATAAGCCACTTTGGTTGAAAACATTGGTTAAGCAATTAAATCAATTAATCAAAGGAATTACATTGAAACGAAGAACTCACAATGATGCTACAGATTTGACTGGAGTGTTTTCTCATTTCAATCTACATTCTGTTACACTCTAAACCTGAATAAGGACTAAGCCTAGTCCTGGACTAAACATGGAGAATTCCCATACAAAATTCCAGTTTAGTCTAGGACTAGGGTAAAACTTTCCAATGAAGATACTATGTTATTTAATTCCATTATGAGAACAATATGTTGATGTGAAGAAATTCAGCGAAATGTAATAACATGAATAACATGCATAAATCTGCAAGATGCATCTTTTCACAGTTGTAGTTCAGAAGACCATATAAATGTAGCCCAGACTAGCTGTAAATGCACACAGTTCACTTGGGTGGTGAAAACACTCACCTGTAGTCGGCAAGGTTACCTGAGCCACCAACTTTAGAGTCGCAGCACATCTGCTGATGCTGTCCTACATGAGAGGAAGGCACCCAGCCACGTGGGAAGAATAAAGGTTCGACTGTTTATCCCTCGTGATTTCCGTGCAGCTTCCGTCTGCAGAGCCACGATAAGCAAAGTAAGAGTCGCAGGACACTCACATGGGGAAAAATTTGGAAAATATAATGTAGTCAGCAAAATTATCTTTTCCTGAGCACGCTAATGGGAAAGCGATACCACAATAGAACAAGTAATATAGTCTAGCTTTTTATTGTAAAATTTCTTTTGTTTCCTATAAAGGTTAGATTTCCTACAGATGAAAGCAGAATAGGTGAACTCCAAAAGTGAAGAAAAATGACCCCCCCCATCTCAGAAGCGGTGATTTGATTTTGCGTGGGTGCGCTCGTATGTGTGTGCGCTCGTGTGTTGGTGCGCTCGTGCGTGTGTGTGTGCTTGTGTGTGGGTGCGCTTGTGCGTGTGTGAACACCAGCTTGAGGAGGAGTGAAATGCTGCGAAGTGAGATGATTGGGTCTCGGCTTTGCATGCACTTGGATACCTCAGTGTGCTTGTGGAGCTTGGGATCTTTCCGACGTTCTGCATGTGGGGCAAATATGAATCGGATGTAGCTGAAGGGCTAACATATGGTGTTTCTGTGCACACCAGCAGTCTGCATGAATGTTGTGTTTCCAGTGCAATGCCTACTTACTTATATCTCTGTCTTATACCTGTGTCTCTTTAACTGGTTAAGTGAAATAAAACAGCATAACAAATTATACAGCCCATTCATGCTTTCAAGGCTGATGAAATCTGATGGTCTGCTTCAAAAATCAGCATGGCCAACTAACCTGTTTACCTGATGTGTGTCAGATATGATTTGTGACTCTTTATTCTGTCCTTTCATTTGGTAGTGATTGTTTTGAAAGCCTTTTTCCATCTTGAAAGAGCTATTGTATGTGATTAAATAGCCCTTAATGATTGCTCAGCTTATCAGTGTAGATGCTTTACCTATGAGGCTACCTAAGAAAGCTCAGACATCTCAATTGGGTAGTTGTCTTACGTTTCTCATCTTCTGCTGTGGGTACGTAGTATGTATACTTGGCTACTAACATTGGCAGCCATTGTATATAAATGCTAACACCTCCATAGTTTACCCAGCCCTGCATTTTTGCAGCTTGGATCTTCTTCGGATTAAAGCTGGTGGCGATGTCAGGTTTCTGGTTACAGATTCACGTTGCAGCTCCTGGTGTAATTATTTTGTCAGTAGACTGCTTGGAAATGGGGGTGGATGGGGCAGCTAAGATGAAGGCCGCATCTCTAAGTTCTGTGCTGATGTAAATCACTTACTGTTGGTCTAAGGGAGCCGTGTCACTCATAATGCCTGCGAGCATGTGACCTTTAAGGAATGGCAGCTGGCTTCTGAAGGAACTGTTTGGAAATGTAATCATCTCTGAAGCCATTCAGAACCACATTAAAGCGCCTTGCAGCTCTCTTGCCTCCTGTCGTTTGCAGGACAATAGCATCTGTGCACATCATTGTTCCCAAAACGTGAAAGGCATGTTAAGTCTATGTCATTTTCTGCCTTACATTCCCAAATGCTTTTCATTTTTTCCCCACAATGTTTTTTCAAAAAAATCTTTTTAAAAATGTTAACTTTTACTTTAGAGCCACTTTTTTTTTGCATCAGGTAGGCAGCTTTGACAAACAGCTGGTTTTTGTTCAGTCTTTTTTCGAAAGCTATGGATATTCAGCTGTTGCAGAGACTAGTATCGCAGAGCCATACGAACGTAACCTTTGGCATGGTTGACTTAATGTGGTCACCACCACTATCCATTAATTAAGTGTTGCTCATTGTCCAATACATAATGCCATCAACGATTTGTACATAGATATATTTTGCTTTGATCTGTATCCAGATTGAGCCACTGGACTGCACTGCCTCTGGTCTCTAGATCCCTTCATTTGTCACTCTTCCATACAACATATTCAGTACAGAGTCAGGGACTAGCTGGAGCCAATGCCAGGAATCACAGAGCATGAGGCCAGGTTCACTCAAGATGGGCGGCCATTCCCCTGCAGAGCATACACTAAATCATACGCTTTAGGTCATTTAGAGCGAACACTTCAGCTACCGACGTGCTTTTAGGCTAGGGGCAGTGTACTTGGAGGAAATCGCCTTGAGGAATAGATTGGCACACTGGCTGTGTTTACAGCAGCAGGTTGGGTTGTGATTAAGTTCCTAGAGCAGGCTAAGCTCAGGCTCACAAGCCTCAAGGCCTGAAGGCTTGACTCCTGTCCCCAGCTCTGGCTGCATGGAGTTTGCATGTCTTTGCCATGTTTGTCTGGGTTTCCTCGCATGTTCTAGAAAACGTGTGAATAGGCAAACTGGCATCTCTCAATTGCCGTTTGCTGTCTGTCTGTGCTGCTGGTGATGGACTGCTGCTCCATAGTGTGTTCCTACTCCTGTCATATGAACTTGTATTTTGGAAATTCTGAGTTCCTAGTCGGAAATTTCAACCTGAAATGCCCCCTGAAGTCGGAGGAATCAGCACAACCCTGACCTCAGAATTCGAGATGTCTGCGCCCTTTATCAACAGAAGTTAAAGCTGTAGTTTTATACTGTCTTACTTATTCTGTCTTTTTTGTGGCTCATTAAATCAGTCATACACACAGTACTGTCCAACCCCTATTTGTAGACATGTTGCTATGCTGTTTTTATGTATGAAATACAACATAATGTGTTGTTATCAATTGTTATTGCTAACAATGTCAAACAATTAGCCGGGCTAGAACTATTTCAGAAAGTAGGATTTCTTGCTTAGTTGGATAATTTAAAAAGATAAAGGTCGTTTAAACTGGGGTAAATTAAATTGAATAAGTTAAAGCAAGAAATCTTGCTTTTTGAAACAGGTTCCTAATATTGCTAAATGGCTTTCTGACTTGGTTAACTGGAATGCAGTTAACTGGAGTGTGACATCATTCCCAACTCCGACCTCTGACCTCTGAGGTAAATGAACGCAGCATCTGTCCTGAGCAAAAGGTTATTGATAATGGATGGATGGATGCCTCATCATCACTGTCACCATGATCATATAATAAATGTTAATGTCGCCGCTGCTTACTCAGCCCAGCATTCTTGCTGCTCAGATCTTCATCAGATTAAGGCTGGTGGTGATGTCAGGTTTCTGGTTACAGAGTCATGTTGTAGTTTCTGGTGTAAGTATTCTGGCATGCTTTTGGATACGTTTTATCAAAAAATTAAATACTTTTATTTTGATTTGGCTTTTCTGTATAGAAATCATATTCTAGGGACTCAATGCATGTAAGCTTGTCTCTTTTAACTTATTGTGGATAATTTGTACTGAAATAAATAACTGCATTGTAATGTCAGACCTTCCCCCGTCTCTGGCAGGGCTTCCTTTTGATCAGAGTATAAAGCGGCCCGGGACCCTGCCTCCCTCCCACTCGTGCGTCGTCCAGGCTCATGACGGCACCCGTGGATTTGGTGGTGGCAGCCTCTGTGTCAAGAGCCTTCTGGCGCATAATGGTGAGAAACTCCACTGAAGAGATCCAGGCAGAACACGGTGCCAGTCTGAGGAACTGCATATTACTTAGCCTTTCATCTGCGTAATACTGACTGACACTGATCATTTATTCTGAAAATATGGGGTCAATTGTGAAAATGTATGGTACTTTCACAATTTAAATCTGCAGCTTTCTTTTCAGATCACGTGACAAAGACGATGGAACCAGTTCTGAGTGAATAATAGTATATGTGCAGGATGACCAAATTTACAAATATGTTTTATGGTGAAGTGATTGTTTACATACCAGAGCACACAACAACAACAGCGCTGGGGAGCAGTGCTTGGGCGTGGTAGCTTGCTCAGGGTACCTCAGTGGTGACTTCTGATTACAAGGCCAGCTTCCCTGACCATTAGGCCACCACGACCCCTGTTTATCCTCCTCTGGATTTTTATTCTTCATTGGTGCGCCTGTCATGTCTAATGACTGATGCCACTCGTCTGTAGTTTATTGCTTTGTCTGTGACTGGTACACCATCTGATCAGTGTAATTATCCTCCAAAGGACACGTCTCACTCCCCTCAATAGGCTGTTTCCGCCTTTGAACGTCTAATGACTGGAAGGAGCTCGGGCTATTTCATCAGGCTCTTATGTCTGCCTTATGTTCATAACACTACTTAAATTCTTCCTTTGAATACAGGCTTGTTTCAGTCATAGAGTTAGGACTTATCCCTGCACATTTTTAAACCAGATCGATACAGCTGCATGTCACTTTTTTTTGCGTATTGATTTTAAAGATAAGATTCCCTTATCCAAGGCGAATAAAAGAGAGCTTAAAACTTTGTTTTAAATTTAGAAAAAGTAGCTAAACAAGAATAATCTGTCCACTGCCAATGCCACTGTGAGAACAGTAACCCTCACCCCAATTTCTACTCTACGTGAAGATAAGGAAGGTGGCAAAAAAAAAAACCTGTAATTTTGACCATTTTTTCTCACAGTGACAATATAGGGAAGGAAGCAGCCTAGTTAATGGGAAAATGCATTTTGTTATATTAACCTAACTGTAGTTAAAGTGAAGAAAAGCAAAAACCTAAAGGTAAAAAGAGACCCGATATTAACTCTAAACATCACCCATAGAGCATGTATATAATACACTTAATAGCATAACCTTAAAATAACCTTCGAAGTGTACTGAAGCTGTTCAGCTCTTGTCCCATAAGCAGTTCTTGGCCAGATAGTAATATGGTTATCCTAGTTCTGCAGTCAGCCTGTTGGCAACTCGTTACACGTCTCGTGGACTGGGGATGGTATCCAGCGTAAGCACACAGCGGGGGGCCAGGGAGTGTCGGCATAGCAAGACACCAAGGAGCTGAAGAGTGAAGGATGCAGAAATATATAGGCAGACACTGAAGGTGGGCCAATGCAGAAAAGTGAGGAACACAGTCAGCACAGAGAAGAATAGTGAGCTGAATCTGGCTGTGATGAGGGAATCCATGTGAGGCATGAGGCAGGGGGGTGGGTGTCATGGGCAGGGAACTTACATCGAGCCTTTGATCTGCATGTGACTTGGGCTCACAGCTGTGTGCATCTATAGATAAGGAAGAACCTAGTTTTGTGGATGTCAAGGTAACTACAGAGGTGGGTGACTGAGGAGATGTTTTGTGGTAATGGTGGGGAGTGATAGAGGTTAAAGCAGAAGTTTCTGACACTCTGGACAGAAGGGGGTCATCAGACTTCTACCTAGTGATACCAGGGATCTTATTAAAAGAATGTGTCATTTGAGGGTAAAGAAAGAAAAATGTGGGTTCTGGCTAACAAGTCATAGGAGCAGTAAATAGTGTATTAGACCTTGGTAATGAGGTTAGAAGAAAGAGAGCAATGGACCGCGGACTGATCTTTAAGGAACACCTGGGCAGGAGGTTACGGTTGATGACTTGGTCCTCTCCCAAAAAACTTTGCAGTGAGCCGCTGTAGTAGGCATACCAGACAGGTGCCATTCAAGATTTCCAAAGCAGATGTCTCAGAGCAAGTAGAAGTGGGTTGAGGAAAGAAGGGTTTGAGAAAGACACTGGGAATGATTCCTAGGATAGATTTTGATGTGAGCAGCTGTCTTGAAGATGTCTGTTGGGAGGTTTAAAATTGCTTCTCAGCATTTCTGGAAGGCACGCACCCACTTTTTCAATTTCATAAAAACGATGAATCATCGAATAAAAAAAAAAACTACAAAAAAAAAACAAACAAAAAAAAAACAAGAGCAAGTACCTCCTAGAAAAAAACGGAGTTAAAGTTGAGCCAGGAACGGAGGTTGTGTGGCTGGGCTGTGGGTGGCGGTGCATTGAAATGCTGCATGTTAAATCCTTAGTTTACTTTATCTCCTCATTTCTAGAATAGTGTGTCTTTCTTTATCAGATTTCCTTTATCCAAGAATTGCCTTGGGGTGTCTTAATTAAAAAGACCTTATCCCCTAGTAAGTGTAAAATTAAGGTGGGGGACAAAATACCTCATCTACTTTTCATACCAAATATAGACAAACAGAAGTGTTTTGGTAATAAAGCCAGACACGGTGGCTGAATGCCTTTTAAAATGTCCTCAGCAGATTCTTCGCCGCATACATGCTTAACCCTTTTTTCATGTGAAATTTGCCTACCGTTTAATGATGCTCTGGGGTCAGATTGACCCCAAACACAGGATAGGGGTTAATGTGTAAGTTCTGTTCAATCCAGGTTTATCTTTGTAAGATAGTTAACATAAGCTTTAAACAGTTAGAATTTATAGAGTGTTAAAGATGTATTTAAAAAATAACAATATGTACGGAGTGTCTATTTGCGCCCAGGTGTAAATGGCATCTGCCCCTGTTTTGCCGATTTTCACCCAGCCATCTCAGTCCCCACCCCCTGGCACCACAAAAAACATAAACACTGTGTTGCATGCGTGGTTGCATTTCACTTCGACAGCTGAAGGTGCCAAAGTGGGATACAAAAGGTATAATAATAATAATAGCAGCAACAATAATAATAATAAGAATGATAATGTAGCATTGTTGGCTACTGACACCTGGGTGCAGCTGCCTAATACATAATACAACTCGTGAGCTATGTATACATGTGTCCTCGCTGTGTTACCCATAATCCCTTGCTGCAGCACGGCATGCATCTCACGCCCGGCGGCTGGTGGACATAGATGCTGACCTGGCAGCCTTGCTGTACAGCCGGGCGAAGATGGCCCCCCCATGTCCGGAGAAAGGCGGAGAAGCGGAGGCGGCCCGGCGCCGCAAGCTGGCACGCATGGAGGCCGTACGGCAATATGAGGAGCATGGCCACAGCCCACCCTGGCCCCGCCTGGCGGTCAGTCTTTGCGGGGCCCTTTCTGAGACCCTCCCACTCTTTATCCATGGTCTGGTGAAAAGGCTTGGTATTCTGGTGCGAGTGCCCTCTGTGTGCATTGGACCACTGCCATCCTCTGCTAATCTTCCCTCAGTGGAAGCTCAAGTCCTTCTCTAATAATCTGCAAACATCTCAGAAATAAGCTGACTTTCCAGTAGGAAGCAAGTATGGATAATTATCCTCAATTCACTATGCTACTTTTACTGTACTTTATCAGCCAAATGCAACAGCCAGTGACATAATGAGCTTAATATAATAATTATAGAGCTTTCTTCCGATATTGCCGGTCACAGGGAGTCATGCAGGAGGGCTTGTGCAGAAGTACAGCTCTCGCTGCTTGGACCAGGCAACCTGCCGACACGGGGCAGGTTTTTAATAAAGGGCTTAATCAGCTGCCGGTTGCAATTTAAAGTAAATCACTCAGCTTGTGCCCAGAATCAGTGGTTTTACTGATCAAGAATGTAATTTGGACCTGTTAGCATTCCGGTCCCAGGGCTGAAGTGGGCAGCTGTTCGCTTCTCTATCTGGCTTTTGGTCCAGAAACTGATAAATAACTCGTCCCCCCTTCATCGCTCGCAGAGCCGGAGACAGGAACAGCTGGAGCACTTCCGGGACTTGGGCATGATCGAGGCCTACCGCGAGCGCCACAAGGCCGAGAGCATAGCTGCCATGCTAAGCCAGGCCATCACGGTCAGGCACACTGTGTACGCTGCCCTGGGGACTGCCGAGTTCTTCGAGTTTGTGCTGAGGAACCCTTTCAACATGCCGCAGACCGTCACCGTAGAGTGTGAGGACCCAGAGCTAAGGTGAGATTCTGAGAGTGCTTTGGTTCTGTCTTCAGGGAGATCAGAGCCCCAGAGCTCTTTACGTACTGCCTTCTGCTCACCAAAGTCATCTCCACATTAATTCTAATAACTGAATCCAGCAAAAGAACCTCAACAAAATATAGTCGTCTCTCCGTATCCGCGGGGGATTGGATCCAGGGCCCATCACGGATACCAAAGAGGTGCAATATTTGCATATTACCCTCACACATTCTCCCGTGTACATTATATCATTCATAATAATCAATCTATGTCAGTGCTACACCCTTAAAAATGAAGGAACCAAAACTGGTTCTTCACAGTAATGCCATAGGGGAACCTTCTTTAGTTCTTCAAAGCACTGAAAATGACATAAGATGTCACTTAAAGAACTCTTTTTTTGCATTCAGTTCTCCAAAGAACCTTAAACAGCATAAAAAGGTTCTACAGAGCACTCAAAGTGCTCCGAAGTACTAATGAAGAACCAGTTATACTTATAGTATATGTAAATAGTTGTTATACTGTATACTAACGGCATAGTTACGAACACGGTAGCATTTTCTTTTATTCAACATTTACAGATTCTTTCTTTAAATGACCAGAAAGAGAAATGCATAGCATAAGACACAGAATATTTAAAATACAAATACACATAGAAAACATAATTATAAATCATTTAATTTGTATGGATTCAGTGTAATGCTCAGTGTGCTGCAAACTCAAGTTTTGCTTTTTGTTTTTTTCCCGACAATGTTTTCAGTCTGTGGTTGGTGGATTTCGCGGATGTGGAACCTGTGGATATGGAGGTTCAACTGTAAATTGCTAAATAATCCACATATTTCACCATTTAAGACTGAACTTCCTTATATATT
Source organism: Petrocephalus schoutedeni (assembly GCA_026780765.1). Lineage (NCBI taxonomy): Eukaryota > Metazoa > Chordata > Actinopteri > Osteoglossiformes > Mormyridae > Petrocephalus > Petrocephalus schoutedeni. The sequence goes on along the minus strand of JAODKL010000107.1, from coordinate 1,099,116 downwards.
AATATTGCTGACTTGTCACACAAGGCATTGTGTGCCTCTCCTCTAAGAGGATCCTAAGGCTCACGGTGTCAGTGCTCTTACACTCTGATGACAGTATTTCACCTCAGCCACCTTAGAAATAAATAAATCTACAAACAAAAAATAAATCTATAACTGTCACCGCAGAGACTCTGTCTTAGAATCCTTAGAGCTACATTGAGTCTTTTTGTGGATGTTCTGTTAGTCTTAGTATCCGGGAATGGGAGGAACTCAAGGAGGTGATTTTATTTTGGGGTGGAAGAGGAGGAGTGATGAATGAAAGCAGCAGACTGCCATTTCCACTTAAGCGCGGGATTTAAAGTGATACGCAGGCAAAGGGAGGCAGTGCAGGGCCTGGGCTTGGGGAAGGAGGGGGACCGGCTTAGAAATCCTTATGTTGGCCTCAGAAAAGACCGTACTGACAACATAATAATGCCTAAAACAAGATAATTAGTATGTATTGTCATCGCACACATAACAGTACTTAACCGTTATGAAAGTATGCAATTATTTTAGGAGATTAGCAAACAAATTATTGCAAGCATTTGTGACTTTTTCTTGGGGGAAAAAAAAATAAATCCATGTATCTTTCATGTTCATTTTTATCAGTTTTTATTGAAGTTTTGTTCTTATGTAGAAGAAAGACATGTTCCTGTTTTTAATAGAAAGAATGTGATTAAATTCATTTGACATATTGGAACATGTCTTTGCTAGATGCCATTCATCCATTTCCATGGCTGCTTATCCGGCGGTGGGTTCATGTAAACCAGGAGCCTATCCCGAGAAGCACAGGGCATGCGCAAACCATCCGAGTTAATTAGCTAGGCCGGCAGTGCTTTTCCTAAATATATGATGATTATCTTGTTCAATAAGTGCTGAGCCAATCTGACATACGCTGAATTATGTATCTTGCGCATAATTTTATCCAGCCTGTTTCATGGAATAGACACATTTTTAGGATCCATGCAGGACCGCGGTGAGCCAGGGGCATACCACCAACCCCAGAAAGCAGGGGTCACGGGGCACAGGGAAACTCTGGATGGAGTGCCAGTCCATAACAGGCCAATTCAGATGTCATCTCAATCTGCATGCTAACCAATAACACAGGACAAACGTGCAAACCCCACACACACGGGGAAGATTTAACCAGAGCTAGGCTAAGGTATTTGTAACAAAGTAGTGGTGGTAATAAGAGCTATACAAAAAAAAAAAAAACGTTAGAGCCTCAAATCAGAAAATGCATACAAAATTAGCACCTAGAGCATTTAGCAGGGACAAAGTGTGAAATATAAGGGCTGAGTATCCAGTGGTGCCAAGTGAAGCTATATTTATGGAACCGTCTATGGAGACTTCCTATTGTTCCATTTCCTCTCGGTGCCTGAGAATGCCTGAAGTCTATGTGCTGCCCACAGCTGGCCCTCCTATACAGTAGGTCGTTTAACTTGGCTACTCTCCCTTCTACCCACCTTCTTTAATCACTTTTCAAATACGTGGTCAGATATATGGGAATTTTGACCTTGAGCCTGTTGATACGGGTGTTGTGAGCTTTGTCGTAAAAGCGCTTTGAACCATGATAAAATTAAGGTTTATAAAGCTGCAAGAGAGACAAAACATCCAGCTCTGGAAGGCAGTGTCCATGTGGCTAATGAATCAGACGTGTGCAGTGGATAGTCTCTTTCATTCTCTCTTCCACAACAGAACAACGCTAAATCATTACCATGGTTGTTCTCCTAGCCGAAATCCTCCATGTGACACGTTCACACAGTTGCGCTATCAGACGTAGTGCCCTGATTATCTGAACACACCTCATTTACGCCGTCTTTTTCCTGATAGCTATACTGGCCCATGTGGCATTTTTTTTATTTGCATGATGTTTTGGCAGATTTAGTGGACCAGTGTGTAGCAGTGTGGTCTCACACCTCCAGGGTTTGGTGGTGATCCCCACCCCAATCTCGGCTGTGTTGTTTTTGAAATGAGGTTTTGTATTTTCTCCCTGTTTGCATGTATGGATGGAGAGATATTCCCGTTTTGTTTGTTTGTTTATTTGTTTTCATTTTGCATTTTGCCCAATGCAGATCTGAGTTTTTGCTCTGTTGCAAGATTTCATTTTGGTTCTGTGAGCCAGAAAACCACCCGCCTCAAACTTAAATCCTAAAATACCTACAGTGTTCCTGCTCAGTTTCACACCCTTGACATTTGCCTGCCCGATTATCTTCACATCCACCTATTTCTTTAGGAAGAGAGACCGGTTTTAATCTGCTGATGTTGAGAATATTACAAGTGAAAGTGTTTTGTGAAATCGGTTTATCAGTCAGTACTGTTGTGCCCTGAAAAATGAACTTCGTCAGAGAGATGTGACCCACTCTCACTCAGTAGTGATACCTTTATTATCTGTAGTTACATTTTAGTTGTCGTTCTTCGTAGGCAAAGTCCTTCTTGTGTGATTTTATCTTGCCATCATACTGGCAGAGTGTCTCATTTTGAAACGTTTCTGTGTAGTCCTTAATGTGTATTTATGAGTTTATTCATCATTTTAGCTACCTATCCCTTTGTGATTATGATTTACTTCAGTCAAGCCCTTACCAGCTCAGCAGAATAATGTTGAGTGACTGATATGGAGCTGACACATATACCCAAAAAAATCCACACTCTCAGACTAGCCCTTTATAGAGCGGGTCATCCTTACTGGACTGGTTCAGGTTAGCTGAGTTCCTTGCCCAAGTACAGATCCGCAGGGGGCCTCTTGGGACCTGAACGGTGCATTTGCCTCTTTCCAAGTAAAGGTCCTGCCAACTGCCATTACTGATCTTTGTGGGAAGTGGGACTGAGGAGCAGTGAATTTTTGCATGTAAGCCGAGCATAATCACCCAGGCTTTTTATTGTGCTCTATTCCAGTTTGCAAACTTACCACATAATAATGAACTACATGCAACCTTTCTTTGGAAAGGGTATACACACACACACACACACACACATATGCGTGTTTCTGTATATGTATCATTATTACACCTATTGTTACAGAACAAATAGATGGGCTGTTTCTTGCAGTTGTCACAAAGGCTGTCACGGGAGATAGGAGAGTGTTTATTAATGTTGTTTTTTCTGTAATGAAAAGAAAGTGGTGTTGTTTTTGTTGCTAATTGCTCAGTAGGGGTTAAAACAACCACTTCCTTAAGTGATGTGTAAATTATTTGTAGATTTATAATCACAGTCTTCATATATATTATTAGACTAGCGTAGTTTTAATGTATAAAATGTCATATTAAGACAGAAAGGATGTCCCCGCTGCTTAATGCTTGCTGGGTGAGGAGCTGCGGCCCGACAGATTCCCATCAGGTTCAGCGGATCTGAATGCTTCATCTTCATGATCAGCTAGTGGAGAGCTACGAGGATGAATAATTATGGCATTAGCACGGGGGCTACAGATAAAGACTCAGAGTCTCCCCTTCTGAAGCTTCAGTGGGCAGAGCTGGAGATCTGAGGCTTGCCAACACTCGACACGCCGTGTGTTCAGAGCCAAGCTGCCAGGCTCGACTTCCTAACAGGAGTATTCCCCATCAGAGCAAATATAATCCCCTGATTTGCGTCGACTGAAGAGCCTGCTAACATGCTAAATATGCATGTGCAGAGTACCGATTCTTTTCAAATACTGGCATTATTTCTTTCATTCTCCAGCATATAAAAACTTAAAGCTATAGCCTGTTGCACACTACCAATATGTTTATATCATCCTCAGTTAATTTAGGAGATTAGCCGGATTAAAATATTATTAGGTAATAACATGTAATTGTGTTTTAACACTACCATATGATTAGTGTACCCAAATGGAATTTATGATTCCTAATGTTTTCCCTTAAGAAAATGTACTTGTTCAATAAACTGCCTAGAATTCAAAGAAAATATTTAATAATCTGTCAAAATGACGGTAGGAAATGTGGATTCCCTGCAACCCTGATAGGAAAAGTGGGTTGGAAAATGGATGGATGTAAAGGTGGATTTTTGGGTGATGGGTAAGTTGTTTGCTGAGTACTTGCTTTGTAGACTGTACATCTGGCCACTTACTTTACCTCTGTGGCCCTGCTTAAGGTCAGCCAAACTCAGTCAGTCGATCAATTAATCTTCATTTATCTAGCACTGTTTTAAGCACACAAATAATTTTTCAGACATTTAAAAGAAATTAAAATAAGCATAATCATCACAGAAATAAATGATGATAAAATATCACCAAAACACAGGACTCTAATCACCCACATTCTCGGTAGGGGACTTACCCTACACCACTCTCTCTGGTCCTCGTGGAAGGGGACAGGAGCCTCTGCCACGCTGGGACCCAAACCCAGTGTCCTCTGGTGGACTCAAGACCAGTAGCCCCAGACCAGTAGCGATAGAGAGACCTGTGTGTGTAATCCGCGTGCCGAAGGTGAGAACAAGAGAAGCTCACCATAAGAGGCACGGGCATGGCTATAAAATGACAGCACAGCAAAGATTTAAACGTACGAGGGGAAATTCACTTGGAGAAAATTTAAGAAGACTGTGAGAATTGTGAGAGACTTGGGGGCATTTCACCCCCCACTTTATGATTTTATCTCCCTAGTCTGAGCTTATTTATGGACTCGTTAGGAATATCGTCCACGGTGCTCTTTCCTCTCAGTAGTGTCTCTCCTCAGCAGTTATCTGAAAAAAAGATGCCCGTTTTTCACCTTGGAAAGGCATCTTCAAAGCATGCCTTTTCTCATGCAGAAAATGAACTGTAATTTTAACAGAGTTGTGACTCAGAGCATTTATTATTTGCGGGTATTTTGGACTAAGAACATTTTCTACCCTTAATGTGTGTCTTTCTTGTATTTCTTTATAATTTACTGCACTTTTGTAGTCTCCACTGAGTTGTCTTCCCAGAGTGAAACTGTGGTCGCTTTTGCTCAGAGTTTGCTCAGATCCAAACATGCCACTGCGGCTTTCTGAGCCTCAGCCAGCCAGACGTGATGCTTCGAGCAAGACGGAGTAACTTTAAAATGATCTCAAGGTGTTAAAGGATAAAGCTGGAATGTTCCATAGCTGCTAAATGACTTGGAGCTTCTGCCACCTCATAGCTCTCCATAGGCAGCAGATGCTGTGTCATCTTTGTCGCGAATGAACTTGAGCTTTGGGCTTTTTTTAGTTGGACCTCATTCAGTGATGAAATGTTCCCACACTGCCTCTCAGATTGTCTCCATTTCAACTGGAAGCTTTAAAGCCTCCCATAATCAATAAGATATGTATTGAGCTATAGTTACGGTGTGTTATGTGTTAAGCTGCTGGTAAGCTAAACTGAAGTTGATATAGATATAATGAAATGGGAGTGTTAGAGTAGGAGATTGAGGTTGTAGACTGGCAGGAAGTGCTCTGAGGTAACTGATGGTAACAAGACACAGTAGAGGCTCTTGGCTTGAATAAAGGAAACCTTAGAAGTGGAGGGCTGAGACTTTTCTGGCGTAAAATAATCATTTTTTTGCAGCTTTTATAACTTTACTTTTTTAATCAGCCGACCCCTTACACTGCAGGTTGTTTTTCTGCCACTCTGCTTCTGCTGTGTTTTTATCACCGTGGTGACCACCTCAAGCAGCTACAATGTAAGAGGCTGGTTGTCGGAAGTCATCTTTTGACAGCTTTTAATGTGACTCCTCCGTTATCTCATCTCATGATCAGAAGGATCCTTCTCGGCTGTTATTTCGGTACGAGATTCTCCTTATATGATTTGGAGCCTAAAAGAAGTTTCCAGTGCGGTTACTGAGATTCCTCACTCTGCACATTGTTCAACTATTGTTACATATTACTAATGCTCTACACCTGTGTTTCTCAACTGGGTCCTCGGGATCTCCCAAACTGGTCCACATTTTTGCTTCTTCCCAGGTCCCTGCCAGACAGTCCACATTTTTGCTCCCTGCCAGACAGTCCACATTTTTACTCCCTGCCAGACAGTCCACATTTTTGTTCTCTCCCAGCACCCAGTAGACATCCATAATAGTCACATTAATGGACAAGCATAATAATAGGAAGCTGGAAGCTAGAAGGGAGAAAAAATGTGGGCCAGTGGACCGGGTTCAGAAACACTGCCCTACACTTAGGTCTCTTTCATGTCTTTCCAAAAGTCCATCATGTTTGTTTTTTTGCTTCCCATTTGTAGCCTGGACACAGTATGTGTGCTTCGGGTAACGTTCTGTACATTTAGAAATAACCTCTTGATCAATAGACTGCTACAGCAAATTTGTATTACAAGGCAAAAATGGAGCTTTGTTCATGTATCCAAGCAGCCTGTGCTGGACAGACAGCCTGGCACAGCGACTCTTGTTGGGCTTTTATAGTTCCCTTGTACTGTCTTATAGAAAGTGGTTTCTAATGAAGTACAGTAACCAGCAGCCACTTTCTCCAAGCTGGTCTGTTCCGCTCACCCTCCCACTGGCACAGGGTGGGGTGTTCCATCCACACGGTTACTCCCGCTGGCTGCTTCCTAACAGCAGGCCTGATCATCCCAGTCCCCTCTGGTTATCTTCTCTCGGCAGGGCTTTCCACATTCACACTCGTCCAAAGCAGTCTTACTTCAGGAGGACCATCTCACCCAAACATGCTCCAGTCTCACTATAGATAGCAGCCGACTCTGCCTGTTTATAAGTCCCTGGCATGCCTCCCATTAGTTGTCTTAAGATTTTAGTGAATGCGACACTGCATTTCGGAAGCCTCTGACATTCTAAGTGTTTCTAAAATGTAGCATTTTAGAGTCATTCTAATAAAAATCCCTTTGAGGTTCTGTTAAAAGAAAGTCCACAATATTGGGGAAGAAATTGTTTCTTCTTTGAGTTATGCTTTGTAGTTGCCTAGTTTCAGGGATGTAGTTGTTTTGGATGTTTTGCTGTGTTCTCTGAGATGTTTGTGTGAGCTGATGCTCTTTCATGTCTCCTGCTAATAAAAGAAAAGGCCGGCAGTTCTTAAAAGTCGCATGGCTTGCTGTGTTCTTCTGCCTCCCCAAAGCATAATCACCAGCAGCAGGGAATGGAGGCATTTTAAGGAACTGACCAAAAGCACAACCCCTTTGGAGGAGGACATGTTCCACCTGAAAGAGGGCACCCGGGCACCCCAGGTGTACCTCCGACCGAAAGAGACGCTCCACATCCCTCTGAAGTATCAGACCTTCACCTCGGATTACGTGTCACAGGTAAAGACAGAGAGAGATGCTGTTTATGTGTTTTAGGTGCACAGTATGTACGGTCCACCCACGCTGGAGAGAAAAATGGTGTCTCATGGTAGTGTGATGTTTCTGCAACATCATTTGTTATACTTGAGTTGTAGCATTGCAGTAGTTTACAAAACTTCCAAAACTTTCATGCAATAAATACAAAATTTGCAATGCTGAAATACTGGAAATGATGCCTATTATTCTAATTTCTGCATTGTGCCCGCTCACATTGTCCAGCGTGAGTTTTTGGAGGATGTTATCAGAAATAGAAATGTGTATATAAAACAAATGCTATTGTAATAAATTCTTAGGATAAGTTTAGCAGGTTTGTATGTACCACAGCTTATAACTGCTGTACATGCATAATATATGGTATGCTGTCTAGAACAGTTACTGATTGTACAACAGAAAGCTGGAAATTGAGTTCTAATAGCCAAAATAGGCTTTTTAAGTTTTTACATTATTTAAACAATCAGAATTATGTTTTTTTTTTATTGTTTTATTTGGTTAAATATTCTCTGGATGTTCAGACTACTAGACACTAAATCCACGCCATGCTTTGTTTTTGCAGGAACCAGCTAACATATTTACTGGCCCCAGTGTCAATTTGGTTGAAAAGCATCAGCTGAACTGCACCCAGGCCAAGATTATAAACGTAAGGTGAACTATGACCTTGGCTGTTGTGTTCCGAGTCTTCAAGGCCCAGTTGGTTGTTCGTGCATCCCTGTATTTTGGCAGGAATGTGTGTGCCGACTGTCTGTGGCTGAGAGCAGGCCTGCTTCGTAACCTTCTGATGCATGCTGTAGCGAGGGCAGGTCAGTCACCTGACGTGGAACAGCCCTGGGTGAACCTGCCTGCCTCTGTTGTCTGCAGGTTGTGTTTCGGGCTGAGGATGGGAAGCCCCTAGCCATCTGCGAGGTGAACGTGGAGCGCACACCCCATGTGATCGATCAGACATTCCGCTTCTACCACCCTGAGCTCACCGTCCTGAAGAAGGCAGTCAGGCTCCCTCCATGGGACAGCATCGCAGGTGTGCCTCACCGTCACAGTGTGCAGCATGTCCATGTGCGGTGCAGCGACCCCGACATCATCTGCGACACCAAAAGCACGGTGAGTAATGGCTGGGGGGTGACAGAGCTGGCCCCTCCCACTAGGGGCTCTCACATGCAGGTGGTTAGGGGCCACCCCCCGCATGGGGGTCACACAGGTCAGCAGTGCTCAAACATTAAGTAGCACAGATGCAACCAATTCACAAAGCTGGCACAATTATTTGCTACATTCAGCATTCCAGGTGTAAGAGTTAATTTGTTATATACAAAGTAAACAATCAGTTCCATTATGCAATAAAAATCTTGCTCTACATGTCCTTCTAGTAAATAAATTAAACACGGAACACAAGTGAAGTGTAATGTAAACATAATGCGAATATTACAAGAGTAGATAACAGAAAGAGGTAAATAGCTGGCTGGTCTTTTGTGCCAGGTTTATAATGCACAAAAAACAAACAGACAAAATAAACAGGAAACCGGCACCTCATTGGCTGGAGGTAGATTGTGTCAGAAGAATCGAGAGGGCAGGCGGTCTGGGTACTCCTTACCACCCGCTGTAGGCTGTCCGTGGTCTGGGAGCTCCTTACCACCCGCTGTAGGCTGTCCGTGGTCTGGGTGCCCCTTACAGCCCGCTGTAGGCTGTCCGTGGTCTGGGTGCCCCTTACCACCCGCTGTAGGCTGTCCGTGGTCTGGGTGCCCCTTACAGCCCGCTGTAGGCTGTCCGTGGTCTGGGTACTCCTTACCGCCCGCTGTAGGCTGTCCGTGGTCTGGGTGCCCCTTACCGCCCGCTGTAGGCTGTCCGTGGTCTGGGTACTCCTTACCGCCCGCTGTAGGCTGTCCGTGGTCTGGGTGCTCCTCTCTGATTTGAATGCTGTGGAATTTGAAAATTCTTACCTGTGTCTCACCTAAGTTTGGCAGTGTGTGCCTCTCCCACCTTTTCTGTGGATTGGCAATCATTTCTTTTGTCTTGCTGGCATTTAAGAAGAAACTGTTGTTAAGCCACCAGATCTTCCTCCCTGTGTGTGTGTGTGTGTGTTCAAAGTGCTGACTCACACTGCGCTCAATCCACGCCTGCGCACTACGCGCAGCAATTTGAAATTCCTGTTTTTTGTGAAATTCCCGTCCATGTTTGGGAACTGTGATCACTCAAAAAATGCATAATATGTGGGCTGGCTGTATAGGTGTGTGTGTGTGTGTGTGTGTGTGTGTGATTGTTAAGCTGCAGCCCGCTCTCTTAAGAATAAGAAAGCCAAAGTCCTCGAGTGCCTCAGGTGCTGCTGGGAAACCGTTGTCCATAAGCAGCTTCCCAAGAGAGTCTGAAGAAACATGACCAGCAGAAAAGGCAAGAGGTAGTGAAGACAGCATCCAGCAAAGAGTGGAGCAGCTGGAGGCCTTGCCGTTAGAAACCTTCAGGTTGAGGAGCTGGGCAGGGTTGAAGTTCAGTTCATGTCAATTTGAGTTTAGAAATGATTAGTGATCCAAAATGCTGGTTACTATTTTTAGTCTCTTATTGTTTTTGTTTCCTTATTTTTTGTCCTTATTAAGTTGAAAGTCTCTATTAAATAAATTGATGCAAAATGTCTAAACATAATATTAGACCAGAGGAAGGGTTATTAGCAAGGTTCCATGCATATAAAATGCTCTGTGTTCAAATGGGTAATGCCCTTCATAGTGCAGTATTTCAGGGCAGCAACATAACAAATGTTCAAAGTTTAAATACTTAATGTGCCTGTCCTGTTTATTGTAACACGCAGTCTCCCATGGAGCCCCAAGATGTGTACCTCAAAGTATCAGGCGCCCAGAGTCCACAGATAAAGAGATTCTTCATCGCCGTGTTTATGTAAGTATCTCCTCCATTGATTTTCCCAGAAGAGCGTTCCTCACAGTGCGTAAACCTTTGTATGTGTGATTTGTCTGGTTTGCCGGATCCTGCTGTACAGATTGATGTCTGATTTAATCAAGCTGTGCTTGACATGTTTATCTAAACCCAGGTAGTGCGTGCTGGGTTAGCAGTTTTAAACCCTGAGAGCTGCAGAACACCCTTAACGTCTTTTGTTTTTGCTGCTTATGCTTAATTGCACTAACTGCTAATGTATTGCATAATCCGAGGACATGATCCTATTGTTTATTTGTGTTTCATTCACTTTGTTGTATGACAAATCCCCTTAGTACACAATCAATACAACATACTAGAAAACAATCACTCATAGCAAGTAAATATGAAATGTGTTTTTTTCGTTTATTTTGCTTTGTTTTCCTGCCTCACTAAATTGACATGATTTCCAATCATTAGCAGGTCGTCATGGGACAGTTCTAGCCCTCGTTCTTGTTTGTGTCTGGTTTCCATTGGAATGAATGACAAGGAATTAGCCCTGGATCTTGCTTGATTATGGCTTCTATAGGAATGAATGGCATGGTTTTAGCCCTGCTTCTTCCTGTTTCCATGGGGATGAGTGGCATGGTTCTACCCCCAGTTCCCCTTTGGTTCCATAGGGATGAGTGGTTGGCAGCACCTGCTCAGGTCTGGCAGGTGTACGTTCACTTCCTGCAGCGTGTGGACATCAGCTGCGTGAGCGGCCAGCTTACCTGGCAGTCTTTGGTTCTCCGGGGAACGCATGCCCTGCGAAAGGTCAAGTGCTATACCTCACACCCTCGGGAAATCCAGGTGCGTTCACTATAACGGGAGATCATTTTTTGAACTCTGTTAGCTTTGAAGATATTCTTGTCCCATTTGCATGCTTTGCTGTTCTTGATCCTAGGTCCTCTCTTAGACTCGAACCAGCAAGCACTTGGTCACTCCTTATCTGCTACACGCCCTGCTGACTTCTTACATTCGCTGTCCCTCAACAGGTCGACCCGGCGGAGGTGTTTGCTCTCCCGGCAACCGCTGTACAAGACCTGCGTGTCGGTGTGTGTGCATGGAGGCCTGGGGGCAGGTTTGCGTATCTCAGTGTGGTGGATGTGGAACACCGCCAGCTGGTGTCGTCATGGTTACTCTGCTTGTCCTGCCGACAGCCTCTCATTTCCAAGGTGATGAATGAAGCCTCTTCACCTTTCACACCTGTGCCAAAACGTTAACGTTACCATGTATGTTTCCAAGGGCACAGGCTTGGTGTCAACATTGGTAGGGACCAAATCAGCTCCCAACCCCTCGGCCCCCCAAAACACGCGCACACACACACGCACACATAGTTCATATATTCATATCTTATATGGGGACTCTCCATTCATTTCTTTGGGAAATCCCTGATCCCAACAATGGACCCCTACCTTAACCACTCCCCAGTCCTAACCTTAACCATAAGTAACCAATCAGAATACTCAAAGATCTCATGTGTGAACCTGCATATTAGAGTAGATTTCCCTGATTTCCTCTGTCAACTTTACAGTTTATCATAATTATAACTTTATAGAGGCCAACAATAACCTGCTGGGACAGATGAGGAAGGAAATTAAATGGTATTGGGAGGAATTGCTTATTTCTCACAGCAAATGAAAGCAGAAAGAAGCGTTTTGCCATTAATTCTACTCTGCGGATCTTGAAAATGTTAGAAGATCACTAAAAATATTGGTAGGGTAAGGATGTGTCCCTACTATCTATTGCCAAATCTACACCCTTATTTATTTTATATATATATATATATGATATGATATGATATTATAAATAAATATTTATTATACTTTCTAACTGAAGTGTATGTGGTGTCAATATTTGGAAAGCATAATAATATTGTTTCTGTGGTGAGTAAACAAAATAATAAACTAAATTGCAATTCAGGGAGTTTTTGGAATAGGTAATTAAAAACATGTATTCTTTAAAAATACATTGAATTTATGGATATTTTATTGTATTCCTACTTATAATAATATATTCTGGGGGGAGGTAATTTCATTGCTTGTTTCATTGCACTGCACTTGATAATGAACAAAATATTACATTTACAGAACAAGATGAATTTTTAGTAAACAAAATCACACTCGTTTGATATCTGGAATGTTCTTTGATATAGCAAAGGCCCTTTACGAGCTTGTAGCTGTTTATCCGTGATCGCTCTCCCCTCCTGCCCTTTGCAGGCCTTTGAGATCTTCCTTCCGGTGGGGGGCGGAAAGGGCAGCAGCAAAAAGATTACCTACACCAACCCCTACCAGAGCAAAAGGATCTTCCTGCTGCGTACCAACCACCCTGACCTTCTCCATTTCAAAGAGGAGTCCTTCGAGGTGAGCAGCTCCAACCCCACCCACCCCTTTCACAATCACGAGGCAGGGCCCCTCCGACATTATGTGTACCGCACATGGATACAGTATGGGGCAGGGACCACCCAACATTATGTATACCGCACATGGATACAGTATGGGGCAGGGACCACCCAACATTATGTATACCGCACATGGATACAGTATGGGGCAGG
>JAODKL010000107.1:1064922-1086330 GCA_026780765.1 Petrocephalus schoutedeni | reverse complement strand
GACCACCCAACATTATGTATACCGCACATGGATGCAGTACGAGGCAGGGACCAAGTGATTGGAAGATGAATGCCATCATTTTTAAGAACATAATAATAATAACTAATAAAGTTATATTTATGTAGTGCCTTTCACAATCCTAAGGCTGCTTTACAAGGAGGAGATTAAAAATTAAAAAAACAGTCAACCACTAACTTTTTAAAAAGACAAAAGTTAAAAAAAACATGTGAAATCATACATTGAAATGTAACCCTGACTGGCAAATGCACAGCCATGAATATGTCCTATGATTCCTGAGACCAGAAATATGTTCATGGTTGAATCTAGACAAAACTATTTTGACAGCTGTGTTGACATAACAGCACTGCATATTACTGCTTTTAAAGAGGTAAAACTGATAACGATATTTGATGGGACTCTGTTCTCTTTTTATCTTTTAATTTATAATTATACCCTTTTAGAAATTGAGGACTGCAGATCTTTTCTATTTTACAGCATAGTTAAAATGTAGAAATTGCTGTGATATTTTATAACAATATCATATGCCAGGCCCAGACCATCTTATCAGTGGCCTTCGTTACCAAGCCGTGAACTTACTTTTCAATCCCCCACCATCATCTTTATTATAAACATTATTTATAACTTACACTAGTGGACTCATCTCCAGTGCAATTAGCATTTCTTCAGTTTAGTCATTTATACTGCTTGTCAGCAGAGTAATTAAGATTAAGTAGCTTTCAGTGCTGTTCTAAGTTCTAATTTACAATTCAGTGTCATTCCTGTGTCGTTGTGCTGCCTGCTGGTTCGCTTGTCTGAAACATCTGCATTTTGATACCGATCCTGACCAAGTTACTCCTAGGAGATGGAGGTGTCACTGCAGTCAGGCAACAATGTGTGTCGTGGAACTGAGGGTGAACAGCTGAAGCTGTGTAGCTCTGCTTAAAATTCTGTGTGGGGATCTGCTGTCTTAGTCAATGTTAGCCACAGACTCATATGAAGGATGACAGTATAGCTGCAAACTTTCAGCACTAGACAGGGCAAATGATTCCCTAACACAGAACAGTGCCTGTGCTGATCACTAAAAGATTAATTTTGCACATAATCTTATTAAAATAAACAAAACAGGTATTGCGTAATTACTTAGCTGTACTGCAGTCTTTATCTGGGTATCTGTTTGGAAAATGAATGTACAGATAAATCTATCTCTTGTAGCCGTACATTCTGAAATTAACAATATTCAGATATGAGAACTGTTTACTCTAAGGCTGATATGCCAAGCTAATTGTAGTTCTTGTTTTTGAAGACTGATGTCAGCTAAAACATCTGCATATCTTTGCAAAGGATTCATGAAGACAAGCACCTTGTTCTTTCAAAGTGATACGAGCTCACTCATTCCACCCGTGCCATGCTTTAAATCACTGGGGTTGTGACTGGTGGCTCTGCCTGTGTTTTGGATAGATTGGGGGAGGAGAGACCTACACTATTGGGCTTCGCTTCGCACCCAGCCAGAGCACCGGAGCGGAGGAGATCCTTGTCTTCATCAACAACCGCGATGACACAAACGAGGAGACATTCTGCATCAGGGTTCAGTACCGCTGAGTCCCAAGAACTGATGGAGGCTTCTAAGAGGGATGTCCTGCTTTGTTACAGAGACGGGAACAGTGTCCTCACTGACTACAGGCCACCTTAGAACACTCCGCACCACCCACATAGCCCTGACAATCCTACCTCCAGACTACACTACTTAAACCACACAAAGATGCTGGCAACATTCTGTATTCAATAGACCTTTTGCACTAGTGAATCCGCCATAAAGTTTTTATTCGGATGTAATCAAATTCTTTTTTGCTGTGTTCATAGAAATTTTATACTGTATAATTGATTATAAGATGCCATTTCATTTTATTTTTTAATAATTGAAAAAACTATATTTTTTGGAATCAGGGAATGCATGGATTTGCAGAAACATTACTTGCGTCACTGTGTTATTACCGCAGATTTAACCCAGATGCAATAACATTCTGCGACCATTTACTAGCTTATAAGTCACACCAGAAACCCACAAAGCAAAGATAGTGACTTTTATGTGGGCTCAAGATCTGGAAATACAAGCGCATTATCTGGCAGTAATTGAAATATCAATCACATCACTGCAATATTAATGAGATCTTATAAGTGAATTGTTTGTTTCCCGGGTATTCACAAAAGGTTTGTTTATATTGCCGCACAGACCACCCGCAGGGATGACGTTGCCGGTGTGGAGAATCGGAGGGAAGCTGGCCGCGCTGCAATGATGGCGAGACTTTACTTTGGCGTCTGCATTGCATTGTGGCACGCTGCTCATATTGGGTGCTCTGGTCAGCTTTGAATGTCGAGAGAATGCAAAGAGCATAATTAGGCACACTGTAATGAGGTGCCATTTATTTTATTTACTCCCCCCTAGAGGGGAAAAGGAGAGTCTCTTCAGATAGGGCTCTCATTAGCTTCAGCGGGGGCTCTCAGTGTCTCTCAGCGGCCTTGTTCCCTACATGCCTTCTATCACAAATTCCGTCAATAGCTGGATGCTCATGGAGCTCATAGTTTCACAGACACTCTTGTTAGAATGCACAGTGCAAATTTTGGTCGGAAATGAGCACAATCAAGTACTGGAATATGTATATGGAGCATGTTGCCTTGTTTTGCAATATAAATGGCTCAGAGGAATTTGTGCAGAACTCTTTCACGCTACCGCAATGCTGACAATGTCCCACGTTAATGATGAGCATCATAATAAAATTAAACGAATTAAAAATACAAAGAGACAAATTTGATGTACATCTACTGCAAATGAAATTAAGTCAAACCGATGTAGGTCACAATGAATGCACCCCCCCCCCCCCACCCGAAGATGAAAAGCAACAACTTATCGGTGAACGACTGGAACTGAAGTGGGAGTGCACACAGGAGACAGGGTTGGGTTGGGGGGCAGTGAGTGTTTGTGCGCTGTGTGTGAGTTCTGCCTGTAGGTAAAAATGGCAGGTTTTTTTAAGCTTAAAGTTTATCACCCCACAGCCCCTGGGGTGCAAACAGAAATGTTAGGTTAGTCTAATGTAGCTGTGCTTCCTGCTCTGTGAGCAAATATTCATGCACTCCTATGGTTAAAAGCTTTCTGTTCTCTGCACTTCTGTAGAGCAGTGGGTAGGAGCGCCCAGCAGGGGGCAGCCTAGCTCCTAAAAAAAAAAAAACATCTTGTGTATAATCGACACGCAGAAAAACCATCCGGAGTGTTGGCCTCAAAATGGACGATGAATGGTTCCCTGTGATGTACAGTTACACTCCTTCAAATTGAAATTACGCGTATGGGCTTTTAAAAAGATTGTTTTTATTTTGTACTGTTACATTTTTTGTTTAATTACATACTGACAACCTAAAGTGAAAAACTGAAATGGATAAAATGTACACTTTGACAGTTCTTAAGGTTTTGTTTAGATAAAGATCATTCTTGTTTTTCAGAGCAGATGTGGTTGGTAAAATAATTGAATTTGTTATAGTGGATGATATAACCAAGATTTATTTTACTTGGCCAATGTAGATGGTGTATAAGAAGATGCTGGCTTATGTGGTAAAGTTCCCTATTGGCACTCCCAGAATGAGGCACTACAGGAATTCATTAAGAATCCTAATTAGTATTAGGAGGTACAGAATGTAGATTAACCACAGAAAAGAATCTGGAGTGAATTAAAATTTCCCTGTCTGATGAATGGGGTGAATTGTCTCCATCTTGAATGCTGTCATTTTTGCTGCAACCGCAAATGCTGAGAAGTTACTCTACTTGGAACTCATCATCTTGGTGGAAAAGGTATATACCTAAAGGACTCCTGTGTTGATGTAGCTACACTTTAAGCTTCAGCTTGAGAAAGGTTGAGTTCCTGGCAGGTTTCTGTCCCAATGCTGCTGCAGAAACACAAACCTCGATTTAGGCTGGTCTACGAAATCTACTAATCTATTAACTATTAAATTAGGTCCTGACTAAAATATTAAGGGTATTATTGCCTTATACAGAATATCCCTTTACTACCATAAACCACCAAAAGGTTTTCAAATAGATGCAAATCTATAATTGTTTAATTGTATAAGAGTTTTTGCCAGCTACATTAATTAAACAAAGATCAGTCCAGTCATAAGGAAAGTAAATGCATGTTTATGGTCTTAGATTCTGACAGTGCCATGTAGATATAAACATCTTTATGCAAGGTATAAACACAATTATTTGCTGTTGACAGATGGAGCGTTTCGCTTTAGCATTATTAAATTCTATTTTGCTCTCCAGGCTCACGGACACCCACGTTTCATCCGTGGAGTAAATTCCAGTTGTGTTAACTGGCTTCCAGATGTGAGCCGTTGCGGTCCTGAAAACGGCGATGAATTAACTGGGCATCGCCTAGGCCTAGATTCCAAATGGCTTGAAGGTACTTGAGGGTATGAAGTGTTCGTGATTTTAGAAAAAATTGTAACGGCTCGGCACTCGTCTTAGAATATAGGCTGGCTTGTGCTCTTTGCTATCCCGTGCCACTGTTTGAATAATCAGATATTGATGGTGGATTGATGTTTTTAGATGCTTTACATTTTATAAATATAATGGTGTGCATATAGTATTTGTTTTGTTAGCTGGTCAGTCGGTAGGAATTCATCCCTTAATACAACAATGAGAAAACTGGACTTGTAGTGCAAGAAAGAGGTTGATCTATGACCACAGTGTCCTAAGCCTTATCTAACACCCTAGGCTTCTTCACATCAGGGATAATAGGTTTGTTTTAGGTGACGTGGCCGGGTCGAGCCAATTCATTAAAATTCAGAAGAAATGCATCCCACATCGGGGAGGTCCCCAGGAACTGCCGTCTAACAGGTGTAATGGAAGTATGAATGTTCATTGTAGCCATTTAGTCACCCAGTATACGAAGGGCCAATAGCCCCACTAAGAAATTCATCTGGCCATCTGTTTTCATTTGTTTGCTAGAGGGACATACAAGTTAGGTAGATTAACACTTGAGCCCACAATCCCTGGCTGAGGTGGTCAGTGCCTTATCCAATAGGCCTCTAGGGCTCTAGGTGCTGATTTGCATAACTGCACAGGACACGAGACAAGGGATACCCAGGATGGGATGCCAGTCTCAGGGCTGCTAACTGTGGTCAGCTGGCTGAAGTGTGGTTTTCAATTTGAGACATGCCTGCAAATATATGCACACGCATTTACATGTATGTAACACTTTTATTACCTTGTAAATAGTCTGTGGGCTTTGAATACTACCCCAACTCTTTTGATGTTGCTAATTTTAGGTTTGTAATGGAATAATACAGATTTGCCATAAGATTTCTTGTGTGATCGTGAGTCTGAAAGAGTGAGTGTCACACCAGATAGATGTTGACCCCCAGTATATTACAGGACACCCACTCACACACACACACACACGCACACACTACAGGACATTTAGAGTCACTTTGTCATGTGGTGAAAACCAATGCAAACCTAAGGAGAACATACATGCTCAGGACAGGAGTCAAACTGCACCACACATCATTTTAATAATCATATTAGTTTATAAGTCGACCCTCTAGCTTTTACGTCTATAACATTTTTTAATCAGCTACATCAAGGAAAATGCAGGTTAGTAAGGGCAAAGTATTTGTGACCTGTTCAATAGCATGAAGACAGAGCCTGAGCAGACCATGCATTATAGTAGCTTTCTGCTGGGATTATTTATACCACTCCGGCTTTTAATTACTTTGCATTAAGCTGAATGTGTTTTATGAGACTGGGAATTGCTTCCAGTTATTGATTACTACTCTGTACAAGAGACATGCCAATGCACTTCTGTCGCCTTGCATTCCAGGCTCCGGCCAGCCTGGAGATTTAAGGCAGGATGCTTATTGGCTTTCTAGCTGGAAGTTATATCATCCCTTTGCTGCTGGAACACCTCAAATTCGAATTCCAGTGCATCAGAGCTGCTTGCCGAGAAAGACTGGCATTTGCTCTACAAATAGGCACCCATAAAAACCAGTATTGGTGTTTTACTACTTGCAAAGATTTTTCACAAACTTTTTACATTTCTCTTTGTATTTTTATATTTGTTTTTCACAGCCGTAGTAAATGCAATGAACTGCCGAGACCATCAACTCAACATGGTAAGGATGTCGTAGTAACACTGTGCATCAAGTATAAAACTGTGTGTTAATTTAATGAAGACCTGAAACATGTTAATGCAATAAATAAGGATAACTAATGATAAACATTCATGCATTGATCAAACTGATAACACCAATAGATTAAACAGCATGATATTAAATAGCTTCCTAGCAGAGAGCAGCTTTAATTCTTGTCTATAGACATGTGCATTTCGAAAGCTGCTGACAGCACTCCAATCGAGAAGCTGTCAGGACTGAAGCACAGTCTGAAATGCGATCCCGTCAGGAGTTTGAGGGTGGTCTTACAAGACTTTGACTTCCAGGCTTGAGGCGTCCAGATGAGGACAACAGCAACAGCTGAAAAAGCCTAGAAAAGTGTGACTTCAAATACAGGGCGGCTGCTAACATGGTGATTAAAAATAGAAACCAAAGGTGGCTGGACTCTTGGTGTTATATAAGGTAGTTAAGCGGAGCTGGTTATGTAAGATACCCAGCTGTAGGTATAAATATATGAAACTGGACATTGGTATGAATAAAAGCTTCAGTAGCACAACGTAAGTCATGAAGGCTTCTGACACAGAAGCCATGCAGCAGAAGGAGGAAAATCTCTGTATTATATATATATTTGTAAGAAGCACGCAAGCACAAAAGAGCAAGACGGTGACATTTAGTTCACACAGTGTAATTGTGTCAGCATTACTTACCCACATTCACTAAAACATCTGCAGTATCAGCATGATAATCAGTGAAGTAAATCTGGGAGGCACTGGGGGACGTGCTTGGAAAGGAGAGGCATGAGAAAAAGTAAAATAAATGTAATGTATACACATTCAGGTATACACAGCGATGAGCCAAAACATTATGACCAAATGATGTAGACTTGATGTAAACAGTGTGTGAAGGTCTGACATATTAGACAGTAACCTAATATTGAATGCAGTAGAAATGGGCAGGGGTAAAGATTAGAGTGATTTTGACAAGGCCAAATCATTATGGTCAGACGACTGGGTCAGAGCATCTCCGGGACGGCGAGACTGGTGGGCTACTCAGGGCCAGCTGTGGTGAGGACCTACTGAGAGGTGTTCAAGCTGGAGAAAACCATGAAGCGCAGACAGAGTGTAGTAAGGCCAGGACTCAGTGAGGCGAAATGTGAATGAAGGCTATCCCACGTGGCACACACCAACAGACGGGCCTCTGCGGCACAAATGGCAAATAATTCTGATGATGCGCTTGGAGCTCTTCTGCATATGGGGCTGCGTATGGCTCATCTGTGTATGATATTGGCGATAATGTACTGTATATGTGTATGTGTTACATTAGTCCAGACAATATTTTATCAATATCGTCTTTAATTTACAGACGGAGGCTGGCCTATCTTATCTATCAAATGACCAATGATGACCAAATAACCAAGATGGATGTTTCATGGAAGCTGCATCTCTGAGAAACATGGCCAACCCTCAATACCAGGGGTCTCCGATTACCTGGGGGCCACTGGCTATGTGGTGCTCCCCTGAGGGGGCCACTGGCTATGTGGTGCTCCCCCGAGGGGACCATTGGCTATGTGGTACTCCCCCGAGGGGGCCACTGGCTATGTGGTGCTCCCCCGAGGGGCCCCTGGCTATGTGGTGTTCCCCCAAGAGGGCCACGCGAGAAATCACACACACATTTATTCAGTCATTAATTATATTCAGGTCATTCTGGTGACCTGGTCAGTTTTTGTTTATTACTAACAGAAATCTGGCAGTGTTCCTGCTGAGTAAGATGAGTAACATCTGCACAGAGGGAGTTGACAGTGGACACTCTGAGAATGGCCTGGACAGGGCCATCAGGCAGCCTGGATCTGCATTTTGATTTATTGAAGTTCATAGTGAAGAAAAGTTTCTCACAAAGATATGTGCTTCTAAACTGACACATTACCCGCTTCAAATGCTTGGACAACTCTAGCAAGGAAGAGGGTAACTCCCTCAGGAACTGTGGGATCATGTCTGGGTTTCCATATGCATCTTTATATTTTGCCTTGAGGTCAGTGCTGTACTGTAAGTGTAAGCTCCATCTGAAGTCTGCTTATTGGTATTATTGCAGTATGATTAAAATGTTCTATATTTAACCCCTATCCCGAGTTTGGGGTCAATCTGACCCCAGAGCATCATTAAACGGTAGGCAAATTTCACATGGGGAAATTATCACGGGAAAAGGGTTAAAACCACAATTTTTTTGCAGCAGTATGCATTTTTTATTTGCATAGACAGTAAAATAATAACATTGCCAATACCTATGTAAACAAGAAAACTATCATCTTGTAAGAATTCAGCTTACTTGAATTTCAGACAATTACAAATAATGCCGTCATATCATATTCAGATCCATAAAGAAGGATACTAGTCAAACTGTTCTGTTTCAAGATATATAAATACAAACGTACACGGAATTCATTCTTAGCAAATGGGTATTCAACTAGCTCTGAGGCTGCAGCAGAAAAGCCCAGTCTCCACTACACCACTGACCACATGCAGTCTTCTTACAAGGGTAGGTAACACTGAAGCTTCAGTTTACATTATTGACAAACTATTAGCAAGTTAGAAGGACTGACCATGACATTTCCCCCCCAAGTTCCAAGCTCATGCATTGAGCTATAAGTTAACTTACCTGGCATTCACTATAATGTAGTTGGTGGTGGTCAGAAAAATTAAAAACCAAAAACTTGGTCCTATTAAAAGGCTGAAAAATCTCCAGAGCATGGTAACTGCCCTCCCGCATGTTTTTACAGACTCTAACAAACCCATGCTGCAATGCGTGCTTGTGTCTCAGAGACAGTTGGCACCTTTAGTTGCAGGAAAAGTTTTTCAGAGCGCACTAATGAACTACGGTTTTAATGATAATTAAAATTTTAAACAGTCATATAAACCATTGGGAATTTTATTGTGAACCCAATAACCATTTCATTCCTAGTACAAAGTAAAGATCGATTTGAGGGCCAAATTAAATAGTAACATAAAAAAAATCACATAATATGTCACGGTATTTCAGACCCCTGCTCTATACTAATTTCCTTAGTTAGCTATTTACTTATTTGATTAGAAGATGATTTAATTCAAGACATGTTATACTTTGACACTATTCCACTGTGTGTTTACCTGCATCTATTGAGGTTAATCACCTTTCTTGGGGCTACAACAGCAATGTTCCTCTTGGGGCTTGTAATTCTGACCTTTTGAGCACAGGGCAAGTGCCTTGGCCATTGGGTCCTTCCTGCAATAATCTAGATCTCCCAGACATTGGTTGGTTAGTCTAATGTAGGGCTGGAGATTTCCTGGGCATAAATCAAGACTCATGCGACCAGTGGATCTCTAGGTGCTGAGGTAAAGTATTTTGCTGGGGAAACTTGAATCTAGAACTGAGCTCTACCAGCTCTTGTGAGATTTCTGGATAAAGAGTCTAGCATAATTATAAATGTTTCTGTGTACCTGTTCTGAAGCCAGCTGCTGATTGTGATAGCAGATGATGAATGGACTTTGAGACATGCTTGTAAACAGAAAGCCTGCCAGTAAATTGGTTCCCTTCTCCTAGTTTTGTGAGATATGCAAGAGTGTACTCTTGCAATGCCCAGTCAATACAGGAGGTACATGCTTTGTTTTTGTGCTCTGAACATATAGGCTTTGTATAACAAGGAAGGAGATTCAGCTGGTGGGTGTCACGATGGAGTAAAGTGTTAATATTTTTGTTTATGCATTGTTGAATTCTGGGCTAGTTACTGGTCAACACATGGAAAGGATGCACTAATAAATAAATGCACAATGACAACGTTAATGCATTTATTGCTCAAGAATAAGATGACTGGTTTGGCCAGATGATGGAGGGTGTTCAGAGTACTTCACTGGATCAAAGGCAGAACAAACAAAATCAAATCCCCAATTTATTCAGTTATGTTCCTAGTACGAATTTCTTCTATAAGCACACAAAAAAGGTATTTGAATACAAGTACTAATAAAGCCTTTTTCCTTAGTGAACTGAACAACACGCCACACTCCTCCTGTCTTTGAACTAGGGCCCCCAATAACGGCTATATTTCAGTCGATTAATCTATCAACTACTTTAATGATTGGTCGATTAATAAATATAATATTATTTTATTTATATTATTAATTTCCCCACAGAAATTGACAGTTGCATTTAAGTTTACTTTTACTTTGACAACAACAAACTGTGTCATTGCGGGGCTTTAGATAACAGGCACCGGCTTTTCGGTACTATATACAGACTGTACTTACGCCCACAATTAGATAAGCAGATTAGTAGTACGCCTAAAATATTAATGAGAGGTGTGTTATGATGCCCCGAGGTTAGTTTTCTGTATAAATTCGGCGTTATGTATCCTTATGCTTATGAAATTCAGTTAGCGAAGCATATGCTACTGTTTTGGCATACCATGGAAGCAATAAGCACTGAAGTGGCGGTGAAGAAAGGGACAACTCAGTAGCCACATCTGTTTAAAAGAGGAGATATTGTGGTTCAACTAGGTAAAAATATGATGGTGGTGTGGCGGTACTTCAGCAAAGTCCGACGTGTTTTTTTTTTTGGTAAATATAGTTTTCATTTTTATTTCAGTTCACGAATTATTATTTTTATTTAGTTTTAGTTTGCGATAATAACACTGGTCCTAACAAGCCCAACTCTCACGAAAGCACACACCGACACACTCAGTCTATGTAGAATAAGCCTAGATTTTACTCCAAACATTTTCTCAAGCACATATTCAATGGGAATTCTACGGTAGCAGGCAGACAGCTTTATGTCTTTAATAAAGGGGTTTATTTAGTAGCTACAAGGACAAATGATATTAAAAAGCTGTCCGTACTAATGGTAATTTAATAAACACGAAAAGACAACACTATTATTTCCTTGTAGGTGGTTTTTGCCTACTCTGGCGGTCCATTGTCCATTATTAAGCCTGTGTGTTTGCTCTTCCGATACTCATACTGTACATAGCGATAGTGCCGCTGTGATATGTATGGCGTTTAACAACACTCGCACGATCGCTCGTTCGGCGTTACATTAGTCTCTAGCTGGGCGATTCATCACTCATCTGGCTGAATAACCCGGATCCGTTAAGTAACTCATGAGTCATGAATCTGAGGTCTCCATTAACTCGAATCCGTCGAAAATCATTTCAAACTCATTACAAGATCAATACAGCTATAGTAGTAAGTATAGCTGCTAAAATTTCATACGCACCCGGATCGCACACAGCCATGAGTCAATCCGCCGGTTCGGAACCGCGCACCCGCATCACACGTTCGTGCGGTCGTTTATCCAGACGAATTCCGAGGTGTGAGACCCGATCAAGCTACACATCTCGGAACAAACATGGCTGCCTCCACGAACACGCTGTTTTGTTGTTGTCTGAGCACAAAAGTTCATGGAAATTAGACATTTATCACTTCACATGAAAGACCATGTGCGATTACATTAATGATTAATGATACATTTAATAAAATAAACATTTTGAAGTATTTATGAAATACAGAAGCCATTTCATATTGTTGACTGTGTAAGTTGCCATGTTAAAATGAATGATCAATTTAATATTTAGCCTATATGCTCAGTAGTTTGCACATTTAGCATTTTTCTTCCATTTGCTGTTGTTCTTATATTTAACACATTTGTTATGTTAAAAGTAATTTGCACATTTGTTATGTTAAAAGTGATTTGCACATTTTGCATATGCATTATTTTTTTCTTGGCCAACTTCTGATTTGCAGTTAGCTGTTTTTCTCCATTTGGTTAGTGCTTTTATATTTAGCGTTTTATTTTCTGCCTTTTGGCTATAAGCAATTAGCACATGTTCTAAGTAATTTGAACATTTTGCATTTTTGTTCCATTTGTTGTCATGTTGTCATCTGTGTTTACATTTTGTATGATTCCTTTTTGGTGTGGTAGCCTTGTCTTGATACTTTGTCATTTATTTCGAAGTGCATTGATTCCCATCACAAGCCACGTATACTTTCCTCTATGAAAAACAAACTTTTCGGCTGGCGATTTGGCAATAGACTCAAGTGACTCAAGTGAGTCGCACACCCGGATCAGTTTAGTGAGTGACTCAGGGGGAGCCGAATCCTAAAAAGGAACCGAACATTATAGCTCTTTTCTCAAAACGCGTATACGCTCGCGAGCAAAAACCCCATCCTCTCTGTGCGCGCTCGCGTCTGCAAAGCGCTGTCCCGCACGGCCCTCCCTGCGCGCTCGCGTCCGCACGACACGCTCCCTTGAAAGCTTGAATTTTGAGACTTTGGAGGCGGGAGCAGTGGCTAATGCCCCCGTTTCTTTAATTGGTCCTTTTGAATATTGACTATGATTGGCTGTTCCTGACTGCGAGGTTATGCAGCGCGCGTGGTTTTGGCACTAATTAAACGCCATAGATATGCCATCGAAACTTCGCACAGCCTAAAACCACCTTTTTGTTTAGTAGTAATTTGAACTACTCCCAATATTACGTAATGTTATTGAAGGAACATATTTGTTTTAATGGATTAAATCGCTTTACAAATCAAACAGGTATTTTCATTAAAGTAAAAAACAAAAAGATGCATCGGTTTGAAATTGATGTATTATCATCGTCGACGTCAGTGACTACGTCAGCTAATCGCAGCAGCCCTACTTTGAACTGGTATTTTTTAAAGGACAGCCCATGGGTGCAAGGTTAACAGTATGCTCTCAGCTTGAATTAAATTATTAAATTCAGTCGCATATTAGAACATATTAATTCAGTTTTGTATATTAAACTTTTAGACAGCAGGAGATTTTTTACATCAATTTTTACTTGAGTGTCTCCCAATTATTGATTTAAATACTTGAAATCTTGTCCCATTCAGTCCTGTGGCTCAGCCTTTGCAATTTAATCAGAACCTTGGGGCAGCTGGCACTAGGGGTCCTTTTTCATATACAGGAGTGTGACAGAAGGACATGAAAATGAAATATGATATACATCATAATGTCAGATAATTATTGCCCATATAATAGAAGTAAAGGCACAATGGCTCCCAGTGTTGAATGAGAAGGCCTTGTAGGGGCTGTTAGCGTTCAGCTTTTCTCAGGACCTGAGCACTCTGCCATTCTGTTTGACGCTATTCCCATGCTCTAGCCACCTCGTGACCCTGACCAGGCTTCCCCTTTCGTGTGGCTTTCCTTCATGTATTCAGGCTTCCTCCTGCAGTCTAACGCATGCTGTTAGGATGACTGGTATCTCTAAGTTGCCTGTGGCATATGCATGTGCCCATCAAGGGTTTCCCCAAGACCCGGACCAAGACGATGGATGGATAAAATATTACCCTAGGATGGCTGTCTCAATTGAAAACATCCAGAGTCTGATAAATAAAATGTCCAAATGCGGGCCGTCAGAGAATAAAAGCATAATGACCATCAGTCTTCTGTGACTTATGAGGCTATAACCATGACCTTCTCAGATTTACGCTTTGTTCACGTGCTTTGCAGCAAGCTCGGGAAAAGAGGGAGACATACTTGACAGTCCTGCCTCCTGCATCTAAAAATGAAACACGTTGGAATTAACTGTCAACAAGCTTCTTTTTATTTGTTTTTTTTTTTTGTTCAGAAACTGGAAACAGAGAGAGAAAGCATCTAGTTGTGATGAAATGCAATGGAGCTGTAGGAAGAGGGAGGAATGTTTAGATAAATAGATCCTGATATACAGTATAAATGCTGCTAACGGACAGAATGATAGATTGGCTTCTGCATTCATTAAGGGGTAGATCTGGGAGCTGCCGCACACTCTCTGAAATGCCGAGAAAGTTGATAGTGATACTGCAGCTAGATCAAAATGCTTCTGGTAGGTTTATTTCATTTATGTGTGGGATCAGAATGGTTGCCAGTGTTGCCTTTCCCTATCAAAGTGCTTCACACTGACCGTAAACACCTATTTTACACCTAGGTCATAGATGCAAACAGTGTGCCCTCCGATAGGAGGCAGGCTGGACCACTATGATCTGATTCCAGAAGCAGATACTTTTAGAGAACTATGTATCAGGAACTCCATCCATTTTCCTGACCCACGGGTCCGGTCCAGGGTCACAGTGAGTCCGGAGCCTATCCCAGGAAACACATCGGTCAAGAGAACACCCTGGAGAGGATGTCATTCCATTGTGGAACATATACACACATGCACGCATACACACACTCACACACACACACACGTTTATCTTCCTTAGCGAGGACCATCCATTTAGTTCTATGGGGAAAAACCTTAATACTAATCACAACACCCTTAACCCCTACCCAGCCCTAACCTTAACCATAACTAACCAAACAAAATACAAAAATTTTTCCTTTTTTGATTGCATTGGCTGCGGACCTTACTATTCGTAATTTCTTTCAGGATTTGCTCTACTTGTGAGGTCTTTTGGTCCTCACAAGTATAGCAAAACCTGTGCGCCCGCACACACATAGCATCTCTGGTATTGCTTTGATAAATGTCTAGCTGTAAATCTTGCACAAAGGCTTGTCGGCCTTGGAGTGGCTCAAGAGAGGGCAACTGATAGCACATTCAGGTCCTCCAAGGACTGGCTTTTATTAGCTTAGCTTGACCGGGGGGTTTTCTTATTGCATTAATTTGAAATATGTCACCAGGATGCACTTCGCTGGCTAACGGACACGTCGAACTGACGACGAGCCAAAGTCCCCTGCAGTCAGGGCGTTGAAACCACAGAAAAAAATCTCCCAGACTAGCAATGTCTCATTGATACGCTCAGTTCACAGCTCAAAATGTCCACACCACTATTGGCCACCCACAGCTAGGCGATGGGGATATATAATCGTAAGAATAAAAGCACATTTTTAAGGGCTGAAGGAACAAATCCGCCCTGCAGGCTATTCTCTCTGTATGGCAGCATTGATAGACAGGCCTCCTCTTCAGAACGACAAAGGAGGCGCTGTGGAAGCTCTGTTAAAAGGGAAGCATGTACTGTATTAGCATGACTGTCTCTGCTAATGCATTTGTGTCGAACAGCACCTGGTCCCTCTCAGGCATATTTGGGCGTTGCTCTCTTCTTCACTTCCACCTCACTCCGTTTATTGTTGGAAAAAATAATTGCCCCATCAGTATTACAGGCCAGCCCGTGTTCCTTCGCCTCAGAGCGGCGGGAGATTTTAACAGGCCAGGTGTTCTCGAGTGCACAGAGTAATGAAAGATGATGGTTCTTTCCGATGATGTTCTACACGAAAATAATTTATGAACAACTGGTTCTAATCTGGCCCTTGCTCACCCGGGGCTACGGTAGCATACAATCTCATTCCTCCCTGGATCATTCTCCACGGCTCAGCTTCCCCCACACACCAGTCACTGGGTTTTTTGGCAGAGACACAACATCTTCAGTTCAAACAATCATGCTGAAAATGAGTGAAACGGCCCAGAGTTCAGTTTTTACTGGACTGACGTAGGAAAATAGCCACGATTAAGCTTTCTGTTTGGGGCTTGCACCATTAAGAATTTTTAAATGGCTCTTCTTGTTCAATTACTAATAATAAAAAAAAAAATAACAGACAAATAAACTCATGCAGACATTTTCACACCGAGGTAAGACAGCTAGCAATAAGCAGTGACTGAGACTAAATCATATTCACATCATTTAAGTCATATTTACACAGGGGGGAACTCTGTCAATAATTATAAACAGAACTAGATAATAATAATAATAATAGTAATAATAATACTGGGGGCTTTGATGCAAGATCAGAAAATAGAGGAATTAAAGAAAAATAACAAAAAGAAATGTAGCGTTATCTTGCAGGTACATACCGAGTAACTGCTTCCCATGGTCGCACAAACTAATCCAATTTATTTTTTAAAGAAGCTGTCATTTTTTCATATATGTTCTGTAATTAATTGAATCCATTGTGATGTTCTGAGTTTAAATATAGTTTTCCAGTTCAATAATTTTTTTTGGCAATACCTCTTCCTATAAGAAATGTTCCATGTATAGATTAAACTGACTTGGTGTCCTGCAAAACAGTAGATAACCAAAACAGGTGCTGTTTAAATAAATACTATTCATTCCGTTGGCAAGCTGACTCTCACCTCAGTACTTTAAGGCAATTGTAATCAGTATCACCTAGCGATGAATAATTCCGTTGAGCTGAAAAACCTGCACTGATGAAGCTCCACACATTTTAATCAATTTATAAATTTTTTTGCCAATCAGGCATAAAACAAAACAAAAGCACTTTCTGTCACGGTTTCCGCGGGATCGACGACCCATGATGCAGGCTGTGAGTAGCAAGGCATTTATTCGGACGGAACAGGACGGGTAGACACAGGTAGCGGCAACAACCATGAGCAGTGCGTACGTACACGCACATACAAACACATACAATAACCGACACAGGGAGCATTAAGGACTAACACAGGGCAGCTGGGCACGATCAGGGAAATGCACGTGGAGAACAAGGGGGCGTGGCACACAAGGATTACACAAGCAGACCGTGACACTTTCAGTGTGGGCAGTCTGTCAGTGTTCATTTGGAATGGTCTCCATGTTTGTGTATTTAAGAATCCATCCAATGGTCGATGAGTGAATAATAAATTTCCCAGTATATGGACTGGGATCCACCTGCTGGATCTAAAGTGTGAGTGTTAAAGTCAGTTAGAGAATGCAGAAAATATTCTGAAGCAGAGGAAGTCAGGGGTGGTTCACGCAGCGAGGGCTGGAGGTTTGAACTCCTCCCACATTCTGTGGATGTGGAATTTGCTTGTTCTCTTCACCACTAGGTAATCTGGTTTCCCCTCACAGTCAGAAGACATGCAGTTAGGTCAATGGGTGTCTCTAAATTGCCTGTAATGTGGGTGAATGTGTGCCTCCATGTGCCCTGAAATTGGACGGCATAGTGTCTATGGTGCAGCCCTGCCTCGCTGCCCGGGACAGGCTCCAGGCCTCCCAGTGACCTTGTCCGGGGTAAGTGGCTGAAAGATGAATGGATGGAACGGGAAGTCAAACGATATTTTCTAGTCGACTCTCATCATGACCCTCTGTTAGAAAAGTGGTTACGGAAAGTCGGATGGCTTTTAAATTACTCCGATTGCTTATGCGCAGGACATTCACTCTCACACAGAACCAAGGCTGACTTCCAACCCGTAAGCATCACACTATGAAATCTTGAGCACGGAATGCTAGAGAAAATGCCCATGGTGGTGCAGGCCAGTCGGCCCTGGCGGATGCCCTATCAGTGAGCAGCAGCAGGCGCTCTGACTGCTAAACAGCAATTGTAGCTGAATAGTTGCTCTCCCAAGTTCCTGGAGGCAGGGAAATTAAAGCTGACCCTAACTGCCCCCCATTGCTGCCCCACCACGGATTCCAGCTGTGCAGGTCCATGAAAGGCGCCAATTTAAATAAAAGTGTTTAATTAAACAGTTAATCCAAGGCTTTTAAAGGGGCCTGTCTCACCCAGTGCAGGTTGTGAGCACTACATGCTGGTTTTTTGAGCACTAAATACATACAGTTTGTGGAAATGTTATGGAAAATTGACACTTAGTAACCGATAACTTTAAAATGTCTTTAATTGCCCCTAGAGGTTTGAAGTTATTCCCCTTCTGCAGACACATTGTATTGGAAGCAATGGACTTGGACTATCCATGTAACTACTTGTCCAGTAAAGGGTCATACATAGGTCATACTGTAGGTGTGTGTGTGTGTGGGGAGGGGAGGGTTAGCTTAGGTGGTAGAACAACATGTCAGATATTTCACATTAATATCTGCCTTTACACAACCTATTTTTATATATTACATTAATCTATAGATGTGTATATAATGGATATTCCTTTGCCTTTAAGAACATAAAAGCACATCATTAATCATTTTTCTTTACAGTAGTCCCTGGCCTCTTCATCTGAAACCATAAGATTATGCCTCTATTCTACCCCTTGGAACTGGGGGGGAACATGTACTCCCGCAATAAACAAACCTTGTATTTAAATGATTAAGTTGTATACCTTCAATGTTAAACTCTCTCCTACGCTGTTGACCCTCAGCTCCGCTGTTGGTCAGGGAGACTGTAGTTAGGCTCCAGAGATGCTATCACAGCATGTATTCCGCACAACTACATTCAACTACAGCCTTAAAAAAATCCCCACTATCCCTCTGAATTTCCTTAGCACGTGGGGTTGATGTTAGGTTTGTGGGCCCAGTCATTAATCGATTATGGAGGCTGTGAAGGTGAAGGTGATCCAAGGTGAAGTCTCCTCCATGATGCTGAGATGCAATAGCTCAGAATTGGTCAGACAAGAATGTAAGAGGCCCTTATAACAATTACACAGAGCTCAGGGCTCAATCCCCTGTGCTCCCCTGGGATTCCACATCCGTTTATGATTCACCCCCACAGTCTAAAAATCACATTTTTGTGTGTGTGTGGGTTATATATATATGTTACACTGGGGGACCATATGTCCCCACAATGTAATACAAACCTGTTATTTTGACATTGTTGGGACCACGAAGATATGAATGCAAATGTGTGTGTGCGTGTGTGTGTTCATGTGCTGTGCATGTGTGTGGGTACTTGCCCAGTGATGAACTGTCATCTCATCCACGGTATCCGCTGCCTTCTTTGTTGACTTTCAGGCTGTGACTGTGATCCTGCACTGGATAAGCGGCTATGAAAAATGGATGTATTCTTAATCAATGGTTAAATAATACAGCATGCAATGTTGTTTTGATTCTTGTCATTTTGGCTTAGAAATGCTGAACTCTGCTTGACAAGGCAAACAGAAACCTATTAGTCACTTTCAGCACTCGTTGACCATGTTTAATTTTAATTGGATTCAATCTTATCATGTGCAACATAATAACACGTATATACACTCGCCTGTAGACTAAACCATGACATTTAATTTCTTGCCTTATTTATAATATATTTTATTTAGATTTTAAAATTCTATGTGTAGGGGTACTTGGCTGTAACCTAAAAAAAATGCATAAGTGTGACAAATGATCTGACTGAAACACACAGATGCACAATTGATATAAACACATAAATAGCTGGTCTTCTGTCACATAGGGAAACTTCCAATCCTCAATAGAGGTGGGATTTCCTTAAAATTGTAGACTCAGGAGCCTCTACAAAGGCCATTGGGTCATAAACATGAAGTAGCTGGTTCAAATTAGCCCCTTATGACCAGGAGTTATTGCAATATGTTACTCCATATGCTAATATATTCTGCAGGCTCACTGAATTAAACTGTATACCATTATATCCTTTATGTATTTCATATTATGAACAGGTGCACTATGTCTGTATATTATTGTCTCAATTATATTGTTTGTATAGCAATGACAATGTTCAGCGCATGCAAAATCAAAAGAACGAACTGAAATCAGAAGTTGGCATCCCATCCAGCGTGTCCACTACCCACTGCTTTCTGGGAGCAGATCCGGGCTCGCTCTGCTTTGGATACGGCAGTTCTGGAAATGGGATTGATGGATGGATGGAAGGATGGCAGGGCGAAAGCACATGCAGCGAGTGCAGCTAAGGCGCTAAGCACTCGTAGACAGGCAGTCTGCTGGTCCAAATCCCCAGAGCGGAGTTACCGTGGTACCCCAGTGACTTAGCTAAAGCATCCTGCTGAACAAATGGCTAACAGAGTAAAACTTGAATGGGTGTCAGTTGCTTTGGATAAAAGCTTCAGCTGAGTGAAAATAAAGGGTGCAGTACAAATGGTGCAGTTGTAACACTGTGGAGGACGTTAATTGCACATGGTAAATGCAGGTAGGTGTTCCTATTTGATGGGACTTGCCCATTGTACAGCTGGATGGTTTACTGGGGAAATGCAGGTTGAGGAACCTTGTTCAAAGGAGCTATGGCAACGTTGTTGCTGGGATTCAAACAGGCAACCTTCTTAGCAGGCAGTTTTATCCAAAACAATGTATATTTTTGAGAAAAGAGGGTCAGATCAAAAGGTGGTTAAGGTCCTTGCTGTGAGGCCCAATAGCGACATGACTCAATTTCACTTCTGATCACTGGTACGCCCTCCTAACACCCACAAAGGCCATTAGGTCATAAATGTGAAATGGTTGCTGGGTGCTCGTGCTTGTATCTTCTGCATAGTGATACAATTAATGTGTGGAGTTTGGTTGAAGAAAATTATTCATTAAATGAACAGTTTAATGTACATTAAACTGCTCACTACAAAATATGTGAATTATCTTGAATAACTGGGTCATGATTTCTGGTAAGAGACGTTGCTGTTGAATTTTTCAAATGTATTTTTCTGGCGCTTTAATCACCACGGGAAAAAATGCCTTTCACTCTGAGAGAAGCCCAATGGCTGATATCTCCAAAATTAGGCAACTCCTAGCAGAGCAACCTAGATGGGTAGCTAGCACTAAAGCCCTTCTAAAACATACCTTTTCCATCTTAGGATGAACTACCTCTTTAACTTTGTTTAAAAGGTGAGTACAAAATTTCCACCCCTGTACATCAATAAATATGTGCCTTTCATTGCTTTAACAGTAACTCTTATTAATCACAATTTAGCAGGCTTGGTTAGTTTAGGGGTGATTTATTGGTTTATTGATTATTTATAAGAACTTTCATATTTGAAAGTGAGTTTTAATGAATTTTTATGTGCAGCAGTATGAGTAACTTTTGTGTAGTCCCTTTATTAATGTGCCTATCAAGTTTATTAGCACGTCTTTCATAACAGGAGATGAGGGAGGGCTTTGAGACAAAATGAGAATGTGAATAATAGTAAACACAGATGTATTGCTTTGCTGTCTGGAAAAACAAAGCTAATTCTGACAGATGAACCCGCTTGACTGAGCATATCAGCTATCGCACAATATCAGCGTGAAGTTATTAAAATCCCTCTCTGACCGACGCTCGTCGGCACAGTTTTGAATCTGACGGACGACAGCATGGTGAGTCCCGAGCACGCGTGCACATTCAGCCCGGTATCACTTCACTCCTTCGCTGACATGGTGAAGAAGCAAAACAAATGTGCCAGTCATATTTATCATTGAATTTTATTTCCAAAGACAAAATTGAGTTCCACAAAGTTATGTGTGTGTCCCACCATATTTTTTTTCTTCGGAATAGTTGTTTTGATTCCACTCCTTACATTTTTCAATCGCTCTTATCTCACAATATATATATATATATATATATATATAAATAATATACACTCACCGGCCACTTTATTAGGCAAACCTGTCTAACTGCTCGTTGATGCAAATTACTGATCAGCCA
>JAODKL010000107.1:1019828-1050046 GCA_026780765.1 Petrocephalus schoutedeni | reverse complement strand
ACACACACTAGGCATTTTTTTTATTGGGATTTTTTTGCATTTATCTATATCCCTTTCTATGGGCATAACCCTAATCCCTACTATAACAGCCTTAATTCCTACCCAAACCTAACGTTAACAAAACAAAATACAAGATTTTGGCATTTTTGCTTTATTGATTGAAAACACAGATTTTTTTATAAAGTTGAGTTTCCCCCACAAGGTCAAAATAAATTTATTTATTTTAAATCATATTGTGGGTCATTTGGTCCTGGTTCCAGAGCCTGATATTCACTGGATATCTTGGCCTCCTGCATGAAATAGGAGTTTCCTTCTGTGCTGTTAGTTTGTCTTTAAAGCCATCGCTGTCTGATTCCTCATTGCCCTGCATTTGGAAAGGACCCCAGTACCTAAAAATAAAAATCCTTTTCACTTTCCAGCCCTGTGTCATGTGGTTTTGGTTGGAATCTGTTTTCTGGCATGAATAGGGACAGCATCACATCATGCTAAAGCAACTTCACTGAAACAGCAAATTCCAGTAAATAATTGTCAACATCATGTTTATCCAGCTGACCCTATTTATCCTCAATAGACTAATCAGTCACATCAGGACCAGCTGAGCTTCATTAATTAAGCTGTTTGTCAGCGTAGGGTTGGTGTATTATTCACCATAGCAACACAGAAATCTCTGATGCCCTTCAGCAGTTAAACAAAGGAAGTGCTTCTATCTTTAGTGCACAAGGAAAGCAAATCAATGGAATTCTTCCATGATCGATCAGGTTCCATTGGCAAAAACCAATTAAAAAGGCAATTAGCATTTTAAATGTTACAGTTTAATCAGTATCTTTAAATATTGTCAGCTGGTAAAATAATGGTGAAGGAGCTTCAGTGTTTTTGTCTATATTAATCTGTACATTTATAAATTGTTTTAGACATATTTGAAGTCAATACCTGAAATACAGTACCTGAGCTGATACCTGAAATGATTACTACAGCAAATAATTGTTATCTCAGATTCATCCATCCATCTACCCATCCATTTTCTGTAACTGATTGTCCTATTCATGATTGTGGTGGGCCCAGAACCTATCCTGGAGACCACGGATGCAAGGCAGGGAATAACCCAGTATGTGGTGCCAACCCATCGCAGGGCACACTTACACACCAGTCACAGGCACTCACGCTAATAACAACTATAATAGCAGTAATTTGCTGTTATAATATAGCATAAGATTAAAAAGCAGAGATATTGCTCTATTGTAAACTATGCATAATCTATACCACTGCTTCATTTACATAGACACTGATAAACAATCCCCATTACTGTACCAAGCATTTTGCTGAATTTACTTGTTGCATAAACATTACATTTCCATAGCAGATGCTTTTGCCCAGTGATGTACAGTTCAGAAGGAAAGGATTTGACTGTTCCTGAGGTAATTGGGATTTAAGGACCATGCTCATGTGAAGCCATTCTATTAGCAATGGGATTTGAACCAGCAACCTTCCAATCACAAATATGGTGTCTAAACCAACTGAGTGACACACCACATCCCTTTAACTATACCCTTTTGAAGGAATTTTACCAAACCAAATCACAACCTCGAAACACAGTTGCATCTTCATTAATGACAGGGATTTTTTTCTTATGTTAAAATAGTGTAAGATCACTCTCCATAGCGCAAAAGGAGAGAACGTATTTGGTTCATGTTTTAGAATAATGCATAATAAAACCTCCTAAGACGCTTTTCTGCCATCTTCCTGCATCCTCATGGTCATCTGGAGCTGTTGTGGGAGTTAAGCCCATGTCACATGACTGCAGAAGGCAGTAACAACCCAAATCCCAGGTTAAGCTGTGTAAGCAAACAGAGCAGACCACCAGCCAAGCCCCAGCCCTGACCAGACCTCCAAGGCTAGCATCTGCAAACATTTGTTTTCGGTAGTGATGCTCACTGATCCTGAATTTCAATGGCTCTTACAGACACAGACAGGGGTAACCTAAATGTCTCCAGGCTACATGATGGTCTGCACTTAGCAGACATACATGCCACATGACCGATACATTGCTGCATATTGCTACTTAACCATCAGTCGCATTAGAGCAGTGATACTGAAACAATTAGGTTTTAAAAGTGCCCACAAAATTAGACACACCTCACTGCAGTTCTTCATAGAGCAATTGAAAAAATGCAGTAAGTTTTTCAGAATGATAATAATACAAATAATGATTAAATTTTTTGTGGGTAATTTCATATGATGAGGGATATAATCACATGGATGGACTTAAAAATGGGCATTCAAAAGACATGTCCACAGGATTGGAGCTGGGGGCACCAGCACCGCAGATGGGATGGCACACACACACACACACACACTCAAAACTTTAAAAAAATGTATGTATAATTCATCTTTCTGTTGATGCATCTTTCAGCTGAATTGATATATGCCTATCATTTATTTTGAAAATTCAAAATGCAATGCTTATGTATTGCTCATAAATTTCAGTTTAGTGAACTTCGCTAGTAATAAATTAATAAATGAGGAGGATGTCAATGCTATATTGTAATTAATAATAAAGAATCCCTCCACAACATTCGTAAGGGCCATTTTTACCTGCTGTGCTTATAACAGATGATCATATGATATTATAATATGGTACATTGACTACTTTGAATTAGTAATTAATTCTATTAAAGGAATTTTGACATATATTTGAATGCATTCATTGCGCGATTCTCCAGAACATTTCATTTCTGCTGGTGGACAGTATTACAGGAGTACTATGCTCCAGTATTAATTTCACAATTTTAAACTGGTGTAGTCTGGCCGCAGGCAGGAGGTGAAAACTGGTCATCGAGAGATAGACCTGAATGCCACTGTCCTGCAGAACCAGAGCAGGACAGCTCCTGGTCAACGGTAATGGACGGACGGATGCGGAGAGCTAAGTGCCATTTCCCCGGCTGCGGCGTGCACCGGGAGCGCTTTCAGTAAGGGTAAGTACACGACAAGCCGTGCATTACGCCTTTTTAAACGCACGGCTGCGGAGGCGAAGAACCGCCTACCAGTAGAAGATAATGCACATATAATACACAGCCTGGGGTGCCCTAGCCCTCTTATACCACGTTGACTACATGTTTGGCATATATGATTGGTTCCTAAAGACATTATTTTCACGTTTACAAGCCGAAAACGCATTTCTTAGTAAAACTACTTCACTTCGCCAATGACAAAACCTTTTTATAGTTTCCGTTAATATTAAAATGTATTCTACTTATGGAATTTCATGTAACATCAGGTTAATTACCTTTATTTACTACTGTGATTTGCCTGGATGGCGTTACATAAGCATTTATGGAAAAGTAATTAACTCCCTTCTGACCAATCAGATTAGAGAATTCAAAAGTTCGGTTGTATGCTGGGATATCAAGCGATACGTACGGCAGGGCGGGGAAAGTAAGGAAACCTGGCATGTATGCATGGATGGCAATGCAGAAAAGAGGCAGTCTGTGCCCCCCTCCCCCAATCGAAAGTAGGCTACAACTGCCATCATCTATCAATGAGCAGACCTTATTTTTCTTGTGCTCATTGTCCTCACATTTACTCAGTTCCAGTGACCATATTGGATGCAGGTAATATCCATTCACAATCAATGCTCCCACCCAGACACATCCCATTTGGCATACAAAATAAATTTCACACGGAGTCAGTCTAGGCAGGGGTGGGTGGTGTGGTTGGGGGTGGGGGGGTAACAGTAATAAAAGAGTAAACCTTTAGTCCAAGAGTGACATTCAAATATAAACATAAATCTTTTCCTTATTCAAAGCTGTAATACATGCATCTGGCTAAGGGTGAACCTCACCTTCCAACCCTGCTCTTGGGACCCGTGTGCTGCTGTGCTAGGGGCTGGTTGTGGTGGTGGGGGCTATGGAACGAGAGCCTGTCTAGACAGAAAATGAGACTTGGCACCTGACTTTATTAGCATACAGCCTGGTGATACAGCACATCATCCCCAGAATCATTTGTCTCCCCAGCCATGTGGCATAAACTGAGTGAGCTGACAGACCAATGGGTGGCCATAGCCATTCATAAACTGATGAATCCTAAATTACCTTCCATGAAAGAAATTGCGGGAGAAAATGAACGAAAGCGCTTCATTTTAAATGGTAAATATTAATTTAACGGTTCAGTGGCACAGAGGAAAAGTTGTATGAACTTGTATGGACTTGGAAATGGAACAAAAACCTGGACGTGTCATAAAGCGGTGACTGTTATAAAGCTCCTTTTGGCCTTTACTTTCATCCTGGTCCAAAATAAATTTCATTAGCTTCACTAAGGGGAATAAAAATTGGACAAAATTTGCCAATTACTGTCGTTTCATTGGCGAATTGAAAAATAAATAAATTCTCTGTTTAATAGCTAGAATTAGAAAGGTAAACGTTAATCCATAAACTGCAGATGAACAAAAATCATGCAAGAGCCATGCCGCATTATAGACGAGCGGCAGTAGGTACGTCGCGATCAGTAAGTGACGTGTGCTCCCATGTCATGAATTATGCTATATTACAGTGTTAGAAAAGGGATCATTCTCTAATGCATCTGTATGCCTCCTGCTTAACACAATATCTCATGGGGATGCAATAGTCAAATCCTTCACCTCAGTTCATATTAAATTGTGCCAATAATAGACCAAATTCAACTCTGAGAATCTTCGTAATGCTATCAACCTCAGGCTGACCTGCAGAGACAGCATCACGGCATCTTATTACACTTTACGGCTCTGTTTATTAATTAACCCCATAACTTCAGCTCTCAATTAATCAACCTTCGGTCATCTTATTACTCAGCATTTTCACTGAGCACAGCTGGATAAAATATATTGGTTTAGTGTCCCGTCTGCTTTGCGCCAATTCCTAAACTAAACTAAGAAAGGGTGAGGTAGCAGGACTACAGAGCTGCAAAGTTCGTTGCAAAGGAGGAATTCTTAGCTAGGCTATCAAAGCTGTTGGCAATGTTCATATCTTGAAAAGGAATTAACAATGCTAAGCCCTTGTCTTATTCCCTCATCCCAAATAAGTTGGGAAGCTTGAAATTCCTGTCGGGAAGTCTCGCTTGAATGACTGCCATTCTGCCTGCCGACTGAAGAAGAATGGCGAAAACAGTATTACTTGGGAATGGGCAATGCTTGGTGAATGCTATGCCTTAGAAATAGCCATTTTTAACTGCTTCGGAAACGTAGTGTACAGTAGGAGGCTGAATGGAAGTCCAAAGCCAAATCATAAATCCCTCTTGCTTAGTCTGTAGCCAAAGGCGATAATCGCCAGATAGTGACTGTCAGGTATCAACGCCAAGTTACTTGTCTTTTGATTACCGATAGTATCGTCATATTGCCCAGCACTTCCATCCGCCTCCCATGTGATGCTGACAGTGAATAATAAGTGGATAAAAGATTATTCTCCATTAATGGCAAACAATAACATTCTCTGGGATGTACAACACTTAGGACTCGTATGGTCTCAAGGTCACTTTTAAGATGGTTTCCTCTCCCCTGTCAGACATCCGTAGACAAAGATATTGATTTCTGCTGCTCCTCCAATTTACAATGCCTCTGGAGGAAAATGATAATTATTGCAATTAGAATCCAGCTAATTAGAGCCATGTTGGTGCCAAAATGGGCATGGAATTCTGACAGATTAAGCCACATTCAGATAATGGATCTGAAATGACAAAACAACACATCTTTGAGAAATCATTAACCTCACACCATAAATAGAAACCCCCCAAATCCAGATTTTAATTACAAAAGGAAATGTCAGACACCAGAGGCCTACTCTGATTGGCTACAGCTGCTGTTGGCGAGGCCCCCAGCTCAAGGCTTCATTCCTGGCAATTATTAACCTCATCCCAAAAGCCAGTGTTTATTGCTCAATATTGTTTGATTATTCATAACACATGTCCCACTGAACCCATTTTCACACAAGAGATTGCATTACAGCATGTTTCCACACCATCCTGATCTGTACACTTGTCTGATGTGTGAGCATGTTTCTACATGAATGGCTCTTGGGAAGGCCCATCCGGGAGGGTGACGGAGTTCTGGATGGCTTCTCACCTGGAGCAGTAAGCAGGGCTTTCACGATCTTATTAGAAAACTGGAAATGCTATGTACCACAGTCATTATTATGACAACTTTAAGTATTAAGACTGTCCTTTAGAAAGCCTGACATTTACTATATAGGCTCAAAGCTAGGCCTATGAGAAAATCGTGCCACATTTGATATTAGCTGCAGGAACTCTCAGGTCTATAGTTAGAAACAGGTGTGAATGTGGTGCTTTTGCTGCATACCTGACATTGGTAAACATGGACCCATTCCTCCAAGGTGGATAGGGTTAGGTCAAGAAAGTAAAAGTCCAGACCAAGATTTTGTTTCAACCAACCTGCTGCATACTCTGTAACTGTGCCTCTTTATGCTCAACTGGCTGGTTGAAACAAAATCTGGATTTTTACCATGAAGTATTCACCTCTGGTGAGTTAGTTTACGTCTTGAATTTGTGAGGAGAATTCTGAGAATTGTTCTGGACCCTCAGTTAAGTTGAATATACCAACACATAACCGGGAAAAATGATAAATGGTGAATTTATATGATCAATGCATTGTACTGGACCAAAGCAACAACAAAGTAATATACTTTAAACTGAAGCAGATTCAACCGAGTGTCAGGAAGCTGTACATATATACCGAATATATATTTATATGTTTTTTTGCTAGTGCAGACTAACCAGTTTTTGGAAAAAGTGATTCCATATCGGTCATGCAGTGGTTACCACTGTTACCTTGCACCTCCCAGACCAGGGTTCGAGTCTCTGCAAGCGTTCCATATGTGTGGAGTTTGCTTGTTCTTCCTGTGTTCTGGGGAGAACAAGTGGGGTTTTCTCGGGATTCTCAGTTTTTTCCGGTTTCCCTCCACAGTCCGAAGACATGCTGAGGCTAATTGGAGTTATCAAACTGCTCATAGGTGTGCCTGTGTGAGTGTGCCTTGTGACGGGCTGGTCCCCAGTCCTGGGTTGTTCCCTGCCTTGTGCCTGTAGCTTCTGGAATAGACTCCGGAATCCCGCAACCCTGAGCAGCATAAGTGGTTTCAGAAAATGGATGGATGGGTGATACCATGCAAGGCGAGGTTTTGTCCTCAGAGGATGGCCAGGATAATCTTTATAATTAGCGTAAAACAACTAAATTGGTATGTATGTTGATTTAGCCGGTCAGGCCCAAGTACCTCCCCAGATGGATCGTCGATAGGAAGGTTGATTTATCTGACACTCTGGAAGGGGCTGGAACGCGGGGGGAATTTGAGCCTGGCTCTGCTTTCCTGGCCGTAAGGTGCGTCAGCCCCCGCTGTGTCGATTCAGAGCTCATGTCACTGGCTGAGCTCATCACTCTCCAGGTATGCAGCTGTGGACAGTTACTTGTTGAAGGTGTCAAAATGATTGTTTTTTTGTTCACCCAGCAATTTATGGTTATGGTACTTTGAAATGGCGATAAAATTTCCAAATTATTAACCAAAACATTTTTTGTTTTTAAATAGAAAATGAAATTCTTATTATATTAACATTTAAACAGCAGGTGGATTCATTTACAATAAAACAGTTATCATTCCTCTACTCTAGTGTCTATAAAACATTTAAAAGAGAACACTGAAAAATAACCACTTAGGCATGATATAGTTTCAATTATCGCACACCTGTATTAAGTTTTTACAACTAAGAAGGAGCCATTTCTGTGTAATATATTAAACTGCTCATTTTCAATTTGAAAAATAACATCTACTCTGTGGAATTCTTTAATAAATCTGTAGAAAATTAACATATAGAAATGCGCTCTAATCTCTTAGCCAAGAAAATTAACCTTGGCAATTACTGCATAGCCTGTTTTCATCAAAGTAAGTGATATTGACTAAATATTACTTTTTCCCCAAAACAAGACGCTCATATTAACTTTATGAAGCAGGAAAGAGTTGGCTGACAATGAGTATTAATAGTGTTTCAAAGAGA
Organism: Petrocephalus schoutedeni; assembly: GCA_026780765.1. Taxonomy (NCBI): domain Eukaryota; kingdom Metazoa; phylum Chordata; class Actinopteri; order Osteoglossiformes; family Mormyridae; genus Petrocephalus; species Petrocephalus schoutedeni. The sequence goes on along the minus strand of JAODKL010000107.1, from coordinate 1,042,021 downwards.
ACCCAACCTATTTTAAAAGCAAATTAACTGTTTGACAGCATTGCTCATTATAATTGACCAGAATAATAGTGATCCATTTAATTCAAAAGGAATTTTTTTCTGGTTTTGCCAAGATCCTATTCAGAGAATATTAAAGAGGAGTAACATGTATTCTACTTAATGTATACATACTTAATGTATACATAATGTTCACATAGTCCATTCATCCATCAATCCATCCATTAGCTGTAACCACTTGTCCTATTCAGGGTATGGGTGGGGGGTCCGGATCCTCTTCCTGAGGCTACGGAAGCACGGATGGGGTGCCAACTCATGGCAGGGCACTCTCACACACCACGTTAAAAGTGTGACGTTTTTTATTGTGTCTCATGAGAAACAGAGTTCCCAGGATCTGGGGGTGAATTTTGCAAGCATCTGCAGAAGGACTCCAGGTAGTTGCAAGTACCTGCAAACTATTCACTTTCTGTAAATATATGGCCCTTTTGAGACAGACTAGACTGGTGCTCTCTATGATTATGAGAGATCCTACAATAATTTCAATGAATAAGGGAGTTGTGCCCCACTTCCAGAAAAAAATGGGCTGTCTGTAGTCTTCAAAAGAATAAAAACATGCATCAGTGACCACAGAGAGGGGCTGGGATTGGCTGATGCACGGCATCCCAAACGCAAATGGTGCATTAGGGCCACTCAATGGTGATTAGAATATGGTCACCTGGGTGGATCTAGGAATGGGTAGATTAGGGTTAGGGTTAGGGCTAGGATGCGAGGCTCCGGATTAGTTGTGGTGGCCCAGCATAGGTTTAAAGTTTGTTTTTGAATGCCATGTCCCACAGTTTCCCCCCTTGCTTGGGTCATGTTGTCTGGCACCTCTGTCCTGCCTCCTTTCAGATTTTGCTATTTGAATGTGAAATGAGTGGCTTGGGCATTGAGTGATATTGAGTGATGGCAGTTTTGCACATGGTCTTAGAAGTAGTTTATCAAATTTCAAACAAGTGTAGGCCTCTTAGTGTGTATGTGTATGTGTATGTGTGTATACTAGGGGTGGGCCCCCAACTGTTTTCATGCAAGGGCCAAATTCCATCAGTTAAGGTCCACTGCGTCCCATAAAATTTGCATCTTGGTGGTGATGATGGTGGGAATGGTGGTGGGGGGTTCTCTGATGATAAATTTTGCTGACTTGGGTCAATCGATTTCAGTCATTTCTAGATTCAATTGTATTTCAGGCTGGATGTGGATGAGACCAACACTTGGTGATGTACAGTTTATTGATGTATTCAGTAGTTGGATGAACACATATACATACACATATATTTGTCAGAACATTTAATGACTGTTATTACTATGTACTTATGATTCTTTAAATTTATGTGTTGATCAGGAGACTTTTGTAACCACATTTAATATTCATTTATGACTGCAAAAGAACATTTCTGAAGATAAATGGTTTATTACAGATAACAAAACATTATCAACAGCTTTATTCACTCTCATTTAATCTTTCATTTTCATCAGAATTTTTGGATAATGTGTGTTAATCAAGTAGTACAAGCGAAAGCTCATTATAATGTTTTAGCTCTGAAAGGTTAAAGTCAAATATTGTTGCACGCGATGGAAAAGAGATTAAGAATTCCGGAAGGTGAAAGAGCTTTAATTACAAAAGCCCAGAAATCTTTATTCATGCTAAAGGCTAAGAGCTAAATTTTGTGGAAAAAAAAGACCTAATGCCTAATTGACCACTATATACAGATTTTAGCATTTCAGACTGCCTTCAAGAAGGCAGTTAAGAATGGCCGATCCAAAACAGTCAAAGTGAGGTACCAGTATTCAGGAGCAGGAATGCTCCAATTGCAGGTGGCCCCAAACATGGCATATACGAGCATGCAATACAAAAATACATACAGTCATAACCCACAAGAGGGTCAAATGTCAAATACACAAGGCTTAATTAAAATCATATAAAAATTCATGTCTATGGGACCACGGTTCAAGTCTCTGCCTTGGCTCCATGTATGTCGAGTTTACATGTTCTCCCCATGTCAATGCGTTTCCTCTGCTTTCTCCAGTTCCCTGCCTCAGTACAAATTGATTTGTATTTCTGAAACTGTCCTTTGGTGTGAATTGTGGGGGTCTCTGCCCTATCCTGGGTTATTCCTTGTCCCTATTGCTTCTGGGAATAGCGCTGGACTTCTATATAGGACACATGGGTATAGAAGATGAATGAGTTTATTTTTGGAAACAAATAATGAAAAGATACCACAGGAGTTGAATAGAAAGCTAAAATAGTATGATATTAATTGACTGTTATCTAGTGACTTTCACAGCTTTGAAAGGATGATTGTGGTCTATTATTCCGTTGTAGATTATTGTGGCCATTCATGTTTTGACCTCTTGGAATACTCTACTGGCATCCTGTTCCTGAAGTGCCTCTGCTTTGTGGGATAGGCTCCACATTCACTGCAGCCTTGTAAACCATGACCTTGCAATGAGTAAGGGCTATAGAAGATGGTGGTCGTTTTCCATTATACAGAGCACAGTAATGAACTCTAATGGGGAGACTCATTTTCTAAGGAAGCTTGTTTAGGTGTGGACTATTTATGAGGCATGGTCCATCAAAGGGACCTCCATGGCAATAGTAGGACGTCTGATAAACAGCCCATGAATCTAAATGATAAGATACTGAAGAAAACCATTTTCTTTGTGTGCGAAAAGCTGTTACTCATATCTAGCCTCACACTTGCTGGGTAAAGGCCATGTATATAATTCTGATGTATGATCACATGCTGCTCACCTCTCTGCAGGCCACTCAGTCTGCAGACCATTCAGACTGCGGCGTGTGGGAGCTTTGCCCAGAAAGAGCCCATCGTCTCAGCATCCCCAGCTATTAGGCTAAGCTGCAGTATGGCTTGTTTGAGCTTTAAGCTCAATGTGTAGGATTTCTCATATATTTACATAAGCATTTTAGTTAATTCACGAGTAAGTATTGGAGTCAAATTATTAATATTGTTTAACAATGAACGTTGTAAGATTTCTTCTCTGGCCAGTTGTGACCAGACCACTGTACAAAATGACACAATATAGTACTACTATATTACTATATTACTACTACTACTAGTACTACTTACAATTTTCTCTCAGTATTGTGTACCACAGAGTAATGGCTGCCTTTCCAGAAGGGTATATCCATTGTGAGGCATAACACCAGACAGCATTTTTCAATCAGGACAATAGGAGATAAATAAAATAAATAATAATAAAAAAAAAAAACATTTAAAGCCACAGCACAGTGTAAGTGTGTGAAAATTTGAATATGAGAACATAAGAAGAATTTGTTTTAACTAGGTTCCATAGCTAATGAATATAACTGCCAAATTAGCAGGCAAGGCTCATATGGAAAGAACAATGCAATGCTGCACATTGTTCTTTCCTTACTTTACAATGAGAATATACATGGTATGTATGTTATAGTCCTGGATATGAAGGAGGCAGCAAGCATGCAGGAATATTTTAGAATGCTAGAATTACTGATTGGATACATTGTAGTATCAGCTATATTGAAAAAAAATATAGTTTTTGGCAGCTTAAAGCCTAAATATAGATTGAATAAAACACATTACATCTGGTTTGACGGGCTGGAAGCAATTTTCAGCAACAGAAGACCACCAATGGGCGCTAATAAGGTTTTGGATTTTTTGGTATTAACTATTTCGGATCATTCGACTTTAAAATGAAAACAGCCATAATCATGGTCTCATTTGAAAGTGTCAGTTATACTGAGTAAAACACTGTTTTTTGTGTGGCCAAAATGGATGTTCTGTGTTCTTGTTACACTGTACACCTTTTGCCAAGCCCTTATTTGTTTCAGTAAAGTTTCAGATTCTGGATTATAGTGTTTACTGAACATTTAAATCACTGGAAAACATACCAGTTTTTCTGATTTTTTACATTTCATCCATTTTGAGACACTTGGTGCAGATGGTTTACTTATATAACAAAAACTTGCCAAGCATCATTTACTTAGTTTTAATCAAACCTTTCTTTGATGTAGACATGACATTTAGCCTATCAGAAGAACACTCTGAGTACCTGTGGTTCCTAATTTATATTCATCTTGTAGGTTTTAACTGACATATTGTCAGACTGGTCAAAACCGCCATGTCACTAACCGTCGAGTGCCAGTAAATAATATGCCGGATCCTTTTTTTGGAAATGGAAAAATACAGATTTTGCAAACCTTGCAAATGTAAATTCCTTACACAGATGGGCAAAAAGATAAATTATTAAAGGAAAATGTTTGGTGTCTTCAGGAAAGTATTGTCACAACTGAAGTCTGTGCAGAAGATGGAGGATTTTGATTGGCTCTTTGCCACATGCTTGGGGGCATTTACGCTGGATGCAGTGTGGTGGCCTACTGCCATGAGAGCAGATGGTGCCTTTGAATGAACATTTATGGAAGACTGAAGCAATGTTAGACAAATTGCATCTCTGATTGTTTGCATTTTTGTGATAGATTCTTGCAAGTTACTATTTTAAACCAAAAAACATCCACAAAAAATACTTGAAATTAAGTTTGAGATTTTAGTGGTAGGCCAGATATATCCTGTGGTGTTTCTTCTGTTTTCTGCTTGCCTCTATTTAAAGCCTATAAGACATGGAAGTGGATGGTTAATTTGTAAGGTATCCATGCCTTGGAGATTCAGGCTGCTCTCCGTGCTGCTGAAGCCGCATCCATTATGAACAGTGCTGAATGGACAGTTCCCGCTTCCCGAAGTAGAGGTGCTGAAGAGACAGCGCAGGCTTCCGGTGGAAATGGTGCTGAATGCTCTCAGCTCCGTGCCTTCGCACAGCTGACGATCATTTGCAGGACTGACGTCATCCCTAAGTGTTAGGGACTGTATCCAATGTTGGGCCATGAAAAGGAGGAGGAGGGGGAAATGAATGATAAATCCACTGACCTCCTATGGAACAAGCAGCGATGGGGTACAAAAAACAACAAAGACAAAGAATAGCATAAATAATATATATATATACTGTATATGTATATATATATGTGTGAGTGTGTGTTGTATAAATTAAGAGTAATACAACAAAAACTACCAGGAATTTCCTCTGCTCTCTAAAAATGGACAGGTCTCTGTTTGGATAGATAGTTGAACACCGCTTCAGTTCCCAAACCTCTCCTCAGGGGCACCTCAACCATTCTATGCATTCGTTACGTTTGACATCCAGCTCGTAATTATGTAAGTAAGTAATTAATTTTAAAAAGTCAATGAGTTATTAATGAGTCATATGAGGTGGGGTAGTGGTCAAGTCGGATATATGGGGTGTATTGGATGGTTGCTGGAAGTACTGGGGTGACTTTGGGGGAAGTTTTGAAATGGCTATGCTTGCTGACACACTTTGAAATAATATTAGAATTGTACCCCAACATGATCAGGATCATTTGAACATCATTTTCATAAACTGCTTAAAACTTTTACAGCAATATATATACGGAGGAAATTCCTGATAGTTTCTTGTATCACTCTTAATTTATATAACACACACACACATATACAGGGGCGTCGTAGTTGGGTGAAAAGTGGGACTAAATTACCAGGGCCCCAAGTGGGGGGAGGGCCCCTAAGGTTGTAGGTAGTTGTGAACCTCAAGCTTACTGGGGCCCATGGCCACTGCTTGTGCATAGGGCCCAGAATTTGGTGCTACGCCCTTGTATGTATATAGGGTGTCGTAATCTGTTTCTGTCAGCCACACCATGTTCCTTTTTGGCCAGCAGATGTCACTGGCCATCCCACTGTCCTCCACTATGCTTAATTGTCTCCAGCCCTTATGTATCAGTCACTTCACCTGCCTCTCCTTGGCCTCTCGTTAACTTACAATGTTCCAACATATTTATGCGTTTGAGTATGAATAAACTAGTTACATTTAGTATGTTTATATAATGCACCATTCAGGCAACGGTACTCATAACAAATTTTAAGATTTAATTTCAGAAATGATACATAATTAAAACCAAGGCAGCCTAAAAGATTATAATTTTTGTAGCGATTTGAATGGCAGTCACTGTTTGTAAACATTCATATGATGAGGTATAATATAATACAAATTCACATGATCTGGTGCCTCAGAGCTGGAAGTAAAAATTAAGGCCTATAGTAAACCTTTGGCCAACTGGATTTTTCTGTTGTCATCAGCATTATTTACATTCTGTTGGTAAGTCTGCCAACTACAGACTTAAAAGACTGTATGTGCAAAAAGTCTGAATCACCCGTAACAAAATCACCAGGAAATTTAGGATTTTTAATGAAAATTATGGACTTTGTATGGATTGTTACACTGTGCCATATGCCTTCCAGTGCTGAGCCAATAGCTTATTTTCACACTCACTACACCAGTTATTGTATGCTGACTGTTAAGAGTCATGGGGTCAAGCCTTTGCTGGAGCCAGTTGCCTTGCGGCTGTGATGTTTCTCTTTGCATCAGTAATCATACGTCTAAAATCATGCTTTAACCCCAAGACTGTGTGGCTCCTTTGGATAAAAAATGCTTGAGAAAAAGATTTCATAAAGCCATTCTAATAGGATTGACAAATTTGCCATATAAGATCCGGTTAGAAACACTAAATTTTTAGCTTTAAGTGTGACATGAAACAAGTTTACAGAATTTTGAGGGGAACCCTTCAAGACTGCTGTACTATTAGTATAGCATAAGTCCTTATCAGCTACCAGAATGTGATGTGTTGAAATGCAAATTACAGAAGTAAAGCTTGCTGTTACAAAGACTTAGACTGTCACAACAACAGAATGAAGGGCCACATACTGGGCATTTGAAGTGGAGTGAAACTGGATTTGGGAAAATGCAAAGTGGGAAACACGACTTTAAATCAGATAAAATCTCCACAAGTTAAACAAAACAAAGTAGGATTTATGGGATATTGGCTCAGTACTTATGTTTGTGCATATTTCCCATAAGTAAACAGATAATTCCAATCTGAAAATAGACATCGGTTTAAAGTGGAATGCAAATACAGATACAGAAGCAAACATATACATGTAATATGACCAAAGGACATGTGACAGTGTCCAGGTAGCTCGTTATGCCTCCTTACCTGTGCTCCCAGGTGGGGTGATGATGGCTTAGCATGGTTTGGAAGCTGAGACTCACAGGGTCTTTGACATACCAGAGGACAGAATAGGTGCAGCTGGAACAGGAATGACAGTAGGAACCTTCCAGGAGCCTTAATTCTGCTTCCATATTTACAGTGTGTCTGTGTGTACATATGCATGTATGTATGTATATACAGTACTGTGCAAGTCTTAGGCAGTCAAAGGAAATGATTTTTGAATGAACTTCATGCTGGTATAAAACTGGTGTTTTGTCTGTCAATGTCTGTCAGCTTAACCATTTCAAGACTTCTACTAAAATCACACCAGTATTTGCAGCAATCATCCAGTATGCCCTTGGATTTTTTTGACTGAACCACTAGCACACCTTGTAAAGCTAATTAATAAATCAGACTTCTTTAAAATAATTTGAATCATTTTTAAGTAAACTAGATGTGAAATGTCATGAATACATGGAATGACTGAGCTGCCCCTGAGGAGAGGTTTGGGAACCAAAGTGGTGTTTATCTAGTCATCGAACAAGGCATCAGTAAGAAGATTGGAGTACAGAAGAAATTCCTGGTTTGTATAGTTTGTATTGTGTTATTCTTCATTTGCGTATGTTTTAATGTTAAATTCTGGTTTTGTTCTGAGCGAATATACAGTTACTACCCAGAAAAATAGCTTTAAACATTTCCTTTGACTGCCTAAGACTTTTGCACAGTACTGTATAAATTGCAAACTTTCAAGCACCACTGTGTGTGTATATATATCTAATTCTTACAAGAAAAAGTTAAATTAGTTCAGTATGAAAAAGTCATAATTATTTTCATGCTTCATTTTGCTCTTTTCAAGTATTATGTATGAGACATTACAAATGATGTAAAGTTGCAAAAGATGACTTTGTGTGGAATTAATTACAGACAAGCGACATGTAGTCAAGTTTGACATATGCCGAAATGACGTATACTGGGGTACTACTGTATATTTATATAAATATATATATATATATATATATATATATATATATATATATACACACACATACACACACACACACAGTGGTGCTTGAAAGTTTCTGAACCCTTTTCTATATTGTTATATGAAAGTGACATAAAACGCCGTCTGATTTTTAAATCCAGAACAGTCTGTCCAGTTGGTTGCCCTGTGTCACTTGTCTCAACAAACTCCCATGTAATCCTTATCAGAAACTGAAGCTCTATGTTAGTAAGTTGTCCAGCATCACACCTGTGGCCAGGATGAATCAAGCACGTGCAAACATAAGTGAAAGTAATAAATAGATAGGTGTCATTCAAATTGCTTCCCTTGTCAAGAAACAGAACATCCTTAATGGGCTTCCCTCCGCTAGAAACCATGGGCCATTTGACAAGAAATACATGGTGTAAATGAAACTGATATCTGTCATGTCTTTGTGGCCACTGGCTCATTCTCCTCATTGACAGCTACCGTGCCAACCCCTCAGATGATGAAGCAATGACAAAACAAACAAACAAAAAAAAAAAGAACAAAAAACGCAAGTGTTATCTGCCGATAAAAGCTCAGCACACAACCAAGCGGCAACTCAAGTTTCCTGACAGATTCTTCCTGGATTTCTGTAATACGTCGCACAGGGTGCCAAATTTAATCTTGGAAGCTCTTTCTGGGGGTTCCATGAGGCCTCATATCTTTTGGTGATACAGTCACTCGCTATAAAATACATTTCCAAGGAAGTTGGGTGCCTTCCAAAAGGTGATACCATTTCCTCCACAAGTGAGAAAAACTGAGGTTAATGGACACAAATTCTGATGGGAAGAAATGTATGGCTTATGGTGAATAGTATTTAAAGTATGTAATCTTGTGAATAAAAACTTCAAATGTCAGCAAGACATCCATCCATCCATCATTAATCATCGAATCTATCCTGATCAGGCTTGTAGGTTCAGTATAACATTTAGGTTTAAAGCACATTCATCTATTTTTGATAACTGCTTATCTAGCATAGGGTGGAGATGGATCTTGTTCCTGCTCCAGGAAGCACAGGGCATGTAGCAGAGAATACCTGGGAAAGGATGCCAGTTGTACCCCTATAACTGATCATAAAATATCGATCTATGAATAAAAAGGTGCATGGATGTTTTTTCGCTGCTTGCAAACCACTTGTTTGGTAACTAAATAACTAACTCTCATTTTCTTTTGGTAGGCTAACATGCTAAGTCCAATGATAAGATTTTAGAAGATCACAAGGAAGCTGCAAGCACAGGTAAGCCAGTCAGTGAGAACTGGTTAAGCTGGAATACAAATGGAACATCCATAAACTTCTAGTCTACAAGTTAGAATGAATCAACATGCAGTAACATGCAGTCAATTTGCTTTTCTCTTTTTTGCAAATCCAGTGACTGGTGAGGATTAACAGACTTCAGCATGAAACTGAAAAGACTTGATAATTGATGTTCTTCGTGTACTTCAGGTGAAGTGAAGATTGAGGACTATGATAAACATAAAAGAAATAAAAGCAATCCAGAAAATAAAGGATATATTGATAATGGAAAGAAAGTATACCATAGTTTACCACAGTATACCATAATGCCAGTATACAGAAACATACCGGAGCAGCAAAATCCTGCAGCTTCCCCCAGCATCCCCACAATCATCAGCATTAACCCTTTTCCCGTGATATTTTCTCCATGTGAAATTTGGCTACCGTTTAATGATGCTCTGGGGTCAGACTGACCCCAAACACGGGATAGGGGTTAAATGTAATCTATTAATAAGCTAAAGCTAGCTAAAGGATCTTAGACTTCTGTATAAAGTGATGTGAACCACCTGTGACACAGTTACCTCTCCAGGAAGACTAAATACGAGCTTCAAAAACCGATTTTGGACGGATAGTTACACCGTGTCATATGCCTTCCAGTGCTGAGCCAATTGGTTATTTCCACAATGGCTACACCAGTTATTGTATGATAACTGTTTAGAGTCAAGCTGTCAGGTCTTTATGGGAGCCAATTACCTTGCAGCTACGATGTTTCCCTTTGATCTGGTAAGGGTATGTCTGATGACATGCTTTAACCAATGAGACTGTGTGGCTCCTTCAGATGACCGTGTTTGCAAAGCCGCTTACGACTGACAAAAGGATTTTATAAAGCCATTCCAATAGCACTGACAAACAGAGAGGCCTTCTGTACACAAACAATTGATGTTTCTTTGTGTACTTCAGCCTGGCCTATTTGTTTAGTTAGAGCCAGCAAGGGGCAGCAATTCGCTGGTTTTCACCACTGATAAACCTGGCTTGACCCAGATAATGTGTTTATCAAAATGAAACAAATTACAGAGTAAAGAAATACATTCCTGTCCATTTCACTCTTATCTATCTTTCTAGTCATTTTTTTATGCCATTTCATTTTCTCATTTCTACTTATCGCAGCTTGACTACATGAGAAATGACATTAGGTATATTGCCACAAAGCTAAACAAAGGATATGGATAACAATGCATTAATGCAATAGTCACACACTAAATATACAAAAAATTAAGCCATCATACTTGTGCAAACTACAATTGTTTTATATTTACCCATCCTTAAAAAATGAAAGTAACCATTTACCGGTATGCTAATGTTAGCTAACACCGATAGGGGATGCTACCTGTTTGATATTATACTGTGAAGATTTAAGATCTTCATTGGTCATGAGCAACTGGTGCATGGGAATGCTTCTGCACACAGCCACACTTGGTGACAAACTGAACAAGATAATGTGAAAAAAGTTGCAAGACAGTGAAAGCCTATATAAATATGCACTGGAAGGTAAAGTGCAGTTACAGTACAGTGCAATAAAGCGTACGTGCTGTGAAACCCTCAAGCGTACTGCCAGGTTTAGTGACTGGGATGGTTAGGGTCCTAAATTATAAAATTAACTTTATTACAGCAGTATGAAGATACAGCTGATTGGGGTGGGGGGGTAGTTTAGTCCCTGTGATCTTCTGGACAGGCTTCACAACCCTCTGTATTGCCTTCCTGGCTGTGGCTCAACCACACCATACCATATCGTACCATGCCATGCCTTACTATAACATACCATACCATTCTGTGCCATGCCTTACCATACCATGCCTTATCGTACCATACCATACCATACCATACCATTCTGTGCCATGCCTTACCATACCATGCCTTATCGTACCATACCATACCATACCATACCATACAGATCCCTGGAGTTTGCCTTTCAGTGAGTCCAGGATACAGTTGCAGATGGTGTTATCGAGACCCTGTACTCTGAGCTTAATGGCTGAGCTGAAGTCAATGAATAAAACTCTGGCATAGCTTTTCTGTTGCTTTGGTGTTCAAGGGTGCTGTGGAATACCAAGGAAACAGCGATGCGCTCTGACCTATTCCTCCAACAGGCAAACTCCAAGGGATCTAACATGTTATGAATAATGCTGTCGATGTGGGGTATCACTAGTCACTCCATGCACTTTAGGTTAGCGCTACTGGATGTGGTCCTTCAGACGTCACCTTGGAGGTTTTCAGAAATGCCAAAATTGTGGTCCTCTTGAAGCACAGTGGGACAGTGGACAGGATCAGAGAGACGTTAAGAATGTCTGGGGAGCCAGGGGGTAGCCGTGCGCCGCATATCTTCAGAACTCAGGGCATGCAGCTTCATGGGGTTTGACTCTGCTGAACACGTTCTGCTGCACATCCTTCTTCAGGCAGCCGCAACAAAAATTCTCCTGGCTCACAAGTGTATTCGTGCATTAATGCATGTATTACAATTCTCAGTTCGAGGATGCCATCCAAGAGATGCAGCATGCTTTCTCAAAAATCTATGATTAGCTATAGCATTCATATCTCAATCAATCCATCCATATATCCATCCGTCGACACACACTGAATGACATGATCACCGTAACCCTGGAACCTATCCTTGGAATCACAGGGCATAAGGGAAGAGATTCTATTCATAGGGCACATACTCAATAATCACACACTATTGCTAATTAGAGGTTCAATTTGCGAAATTGCCAAATTGTCCATTGGTGTGAATGTGTATGTGAATGGCATGAGTACCTTGCCATGAGTTTAAGCCCCAACCTGAATTGTTCCTTGCCTTATACCCATTGCTTCTAGAATAAACTCTGGACCCCTGTAACCCTGCATAGGATAAGAGGGTATGGAAAATGAAGATATATATAAATTATACATCTGTTACGTGTTTTCATCACTGTAAGAGGCCTTGAAAATTATGGAGTTGGCCTCACATATAAATTTCAACTTTCCTCATATATAAACCTCTTGGACTTAAAGACTGAGTCTTCTGACCTATTTTTGCACAACTGATGAAAACATAATCCATTTGTTTATCCCCATGGGGCCCTATAAAATTTTTGGCTTCATTCTGAACATGCACTAGATAAAAATGGATCAATACTGGATTGAGAACCCATCAATTTAAAGGGAGCTGTAGCCCAGTCTGGAACAAGACTAGCTTTGTTTAAGGGTGGATATAAATTGCACAAGATGTATCTTATTGATTTCTTCTTGTATCACAGAACATAATTTATTGCATGGGCATTGCCTGTGTTTACCAGCAATTAAGGCAGCTTTCTCTTTAATTGAAATGTTGGAGAACATGGTAATACAAAATATCTTGTGCTTCTTTAAGAGATTAATTTGACAAAGGATGCAGTTTCTGGTCTTCCAATAATCTCCCTGATCTCCAGTGAGATTACCAGAGGGATTACCAGAAAATATGATGCAGTGGATATAAATCTTCAGGATGTGTTTGCGCTTGGTGTTCCATGTATCTTTACAGCAGAAAGATAATATCCGGATTTCATAACATAGGGTTGCAGTTTGAGATTTTATTTAAAACCCCAATCTTGATCAGTCACTGGCCAATTTTCAGATTCATCGCGAGACGGTTTAACTACATTATAACTTAGCATACAAACCTCCAGCTTTTGGCAAGCTGCTGACCACATCCGTCATGCAAAAACCAAAGACAATGCAGATGGAATTAAAGCAAGGTGATGATATACAAGGTGCTTCAGTTAAACTCAGAAATGGGTTAATAAGTGATGTAGGAATCTGATTCCGACAACAACAAGTACCCCTCTGGGGGCTTTCTGCTCTAGAGTCTAATGCGGGGAAGGGAAGCCTGATCCTGGAGTGCAAGTGCCAGGCAGGTTTTCCATCCTACCTGATGTGTTTCTTTCTGCCTGAGATCAGCCGTGGTGTTATAGAGATCAGAGGGGTGTTCAACAAAGTAAGATTTCTTAGTTAACTGGGTTAACTTAAGGTAGAAGTCATGATCTCCAATAGGAATGTGCCTTACTTAAACTCTTATTGGACAATCATGACTTCTAGTTTAAGACATCCCAACTAACTCAGCTAATTCTTGCATTCGTGAAACACCCCTCTGGTCTCTAATGAAGCACACCTGTCACAACATGGGGCAGTAGTGGTCTAACACTTAGTGAAGTGTGCTTGTGACTGGAAGGTTGCTGGTTTGAATCCCTGACCAACAAGGTTCCACCAGCAGGCCCTGTTTCCTAAATAATAGCTGCCTACTGCAATTTCACATATGTGTGAGGACTTACTTTGGTGGTGTGTCAATAATGACAGTTAATCACTATAACTATCACAATTCCTGAAATGATATACATTCAAACATCGCAGCGTAAATCCTGCACTAGGTACACCATGAGAGAGACGGGAAAGCCAGGCCTGTGGTCTGTGTGCTCCCTGTGCATGTGAAAATTGGAGGATGACTGCCCTGTAGGGGGCACTGCCTCCAACTGACCCCTTTTGTATATTTTTCCCCCATTTGTTGATAAACCTCCCCCCTCTAGGGGCATTTGCCTATACGTTTGCTTCCTGTGCCTTTTTGCCTACCACAATATTATATATACATTTTTAAAAATATATGTAGATATTATGCCAGTTAACGTCTACCTGTAGCACATGGCCCCTGTTGCTATGGAGATCACCAGGTCTGTAACCCCTCTTCTACATTTTCTCAAACACCTCTCACACTCAGACTGCAGTTTGACATGTATCCTGGTGATGTCCGACTGTCTTATGGATCTCAGACCTCCGGCTTCCAGCTTGTAATTGGCTCCTGAACTTGAGGGAAACCTGGATGGACAGGTTAATTCTAAAAGCCATGCAATATTTAGAATAATTTTCTGTACTTCTCTAATGTTTCAGATTAAAAAGTGGCCTCGTCGCATGAAAATTAATTTCTGATATTATAAATCCAGCCATTGGTCTTCTCACTCCCTACCCAGCACAGGGTCATGGTGGGGCCTGGAGCCTGGACCAGGGAACATAAGGCACAAGGCAGGTAAAATTATAAATCATTTTAATAATTCATTAATAAAGTACTTTAATATGTATTTAATATGTATGAGGTCAATGTGTCAGAGCTGAGACTAGCATAATAAAAAGGTTGGTGCAAAAATTATAAATGTAAAAGCTGCACTTGCTACTCAAACGGCATGACCCACCACTTTTAACCTTTGACTTTGTAGGGTGTGTGCCTACAAGATGGCTCCACATGACCTTAGTAGGAGAGGCCTGGCCTTACCTGTTAGACACACTGTCACTGTGACCCTCATCAGGATAAACTGTTAGAAAATAGATAAATAGGTTTATGGATGCAAGGATGGTCAGAAAGACAGATGGATATATGAAGAATATCCATTCATTTGGGAATATCAATCAATATGATTATAAGGTGAAAAATATCATGTAAACAGGTAACGTGAATACAAGTTTAGTTTTCTTTTTTTCCCACTTCTTTCTTTCTTTTGAGACAACAGAGTGCAAATTATATATGGGGACAGAGTGAATAAGGCCATTGTTTTATTAGTAATGAGAGCTAGTGTTTTGCATGATCAATCATGTGATCAAATTTCATTCTGCAGAATGATATGCTGTTCAAAGCCGGATATGAAGTTCGGTTCTTGGCAGAGCAGGTCTGCAGATATTTGTTCCAAAATAAAGCACATTTGAAGAACGCAGATAATTTGCCACGTATCCCGTAAATGTCAATGTTGTTTGACACCAGTGCAAACAGATTTTAACTACTAATTGCAGCAATTCAGTATAATTAATGAGTTGGATGGGGAACCAGCAAAAAGTGAGACCACTGATTGAAAGTATTGTTGCTTTTTTAAAGTTTGTGTTCTTCCTGTTGGAATGGAGTGGACATATTTGGAGTGTTTTCAATACAGAGAAACTGATGGTAGAAAATAAAATGGGAAACAATCTACAGAGTATGGGATACAGACTCAGGAGATATTCATTGGAAAGCTCTGGCTGGGGTGAAAGAAAATGACTTTCACCGTTTTTTGAGGCAAGTGTCCTCAGTGTTGCAAGCTTGGAACCAAATCTTGAACACAATCAGAGTTGACCTGCTTTGTTCCTGACGAAGGGCCCACCGGACAGGATTCTACAGTGGGTATGAGATTCCCCTCTGTGGTCCATCCAAATTATATTTAGATTGAATGGACACATTCACAGAAAACTCACTTTAATCCAATCCCTCAAATCCAAAGTTAGACCTCCCCAGATCAAATTTTTATTAATGCTTTGTTCGAGCTCTTTTATAATAATGAATGGGCATAAATTTTGAGATAAAAAGTGATACAATATACAATAAATTACAAATTTAAAATAAAAATGTAACCCTTTTAACGCCGTTTGTTCATGAAATTATCTGCAATAAGCTAAATGTGACCCAAATAGGCCCCCAGGATTATTTTCTAATCATCTGTGGAACATCCATCCATTCACTTCCTGTACCTGCTTGTCCTACTGAGGGTCACAGTGGTCCACAGCCTATCCTGGAAGTTATGGAAGCAAGGCGGGGACTAACCTAGGAAGCCGGGCACTCACACACCATTCACACCTACGAGCAACTTGGTAATGCCTGCTCACCTCAGCATATTTCTGGACTGCAAGAAGGAACCTGACAACAATATGGGGAGAGCATGCAAACTCCACACACGGAGCCATCAATCCTGGTCCCAGAGGTGTGAGGCAACAGTGCTAACCTCTGCGGCACCACAACTGTGGAACAGCTGTAGAAAAGATTGCATATATCTATGCACAGTCCATTGTTTGAGCACAATAGAAAAACATATGGTCTTTCTAATTTCAAATGCATAAAAATGAACCAGCTCCAAAAAGGGGGGGGGGGGGGATAAACAATGTAGCGTTTCACCTTTTAGGCTAGCAGGAGCTGTATGGTGTGAAATATGGGTCTTGCAAATAACAGCCCCAGTTTCTCCACATTGCACAGTGATAGCAGGGAGCAGAAGGTCCATTTGACTTCACTGGCTAAGATCTGTTAAAAATCTGAACGAATGTGAAACCATAACTGGCCATTAAACCAAACCATTAAGAGAGGGTCATAAAATTATACTCCACTGCATACCTGTTTAATCACGTTAAAGATAAATCGCAAAGTTTCTGTTAACAGATTAATTCTGGCAGCTCCCAAGTAGTTGTCTGATGTCCTAGCAATCCCTGCACATTATGCACGTGGCTTCCTGCTTCTCGTCCCACATCCCACCCCACCCCACCCACCTACATGACTGAAATATTTCCAGAATGTGTATCAGATGCCAAAGATTTGCTGTACCTCTCAATGCCAAAACAGAGCTAACAAATTTGTGGCGTTTTCCTCTAAATCCACCCTCAGCACCACTGCTTAATGACCCGTGAAGCAGGCCTTCAGCAGTATAAACGAGGTACTTCAAGGACATGCAAAAAAGCCAGTGAGGAGGAGGTCCATGACCCTCTGGCCTCCCTCTGTGTTCTGCTTCAGTCTTCACAAACCCCAGTCTGTCTGCTTAATAGCCACTGATAAATAGCATTCTTTAACATGCAACCATGCTAATCAGATAGCTTCCTAGACTGCTCCTAGGCTGTTCTTCACTTGAACATGTGTCGGGTTTAACTTGAAAATTCTGCCATATGTTTAGATGTTTTGTAACTTGAAGGACCAATCAGATAATTAGAGAAATATATAAAACTGTGGGAGTTATGGTTTACTTAAGCTGAGAATTTCATAACATTTTTATTACACAAATTAAAACGATTTCTTAGTGAAAAAAGCAGATGCCTTTTAACCCTTAACAGGACAAGCGGGTATAGAAAATGGATGGATGGATAAAAGCAAACAGTAACCAGGATATCAGCCTAAACCTAGATAGCAATCAAAAATATTAGCTGCAAAATGGAAATGATGCATACACCAAACAGTGAGAACATTAAAACCACCTGCCTAATATCATGTAGCCCCCCCTCATGTTTCTAAAACAGCTCTGACCTAGGTTGTAGTTTGGTAGGGTCCAAAGTTCACACGGCAGTAACACAATATGGGGACCTGTCCCTACTGTCCATACACAAATCTATGGCTTTTGCTCTGGCTGGTCGAGATATAGACTCCTCAAGGCCTCTGAAGGTGTCCTGTAGTATCTGGCACCAAGACGCAGCACATCCTTTGAGTCCTATAAGTTGTGTGGTGGGGCCTCCATGGATCGGATTTGTTTGTCTAGAACAGTGTTTCTCAATCCTGCTCCTGGAGCCCCACCTTCATTATAAGGCTAATTAGAAACACCTGATGCTAATTAAGGTCAGCCTGGAGTGAAAACTTCCTGGCAGGTGGGGCTCCAGGAGCAGGATTGAGAAACACTGGTCTAGCAGGTCCTACAGAAGCTTGACTTGATTTGAAGGCTAAGTCAACACCTTGAACTCTTTTTTATCTTCCTTAAATCATTCCAGAACATTTTTTGTTTATGTGGCAGGGCGCATTATCCTGCTGAGAGAGGCCACTGCCTTCGGGGAATACTGTTGCCATGACAATGTTTAGGTAGGTGATATGTGTCAAATTAACATCCACATGAACGCCAGGACCCAAGGTTTCCCAGCAGAACATTGCCCAGGACCCTTTCTTCCATTGCTTCAAGGTCAGTAGAGGTCAGCATGGGCACTTTGACTGGTCTGTGGCTACGCAGCCCCATGCACAGCAAGCTGGAATGAACTGTGACACCTTTCTATCATCCCCAATATGAACTTATTCAGCAATTTCTGCTACAGTAGCTCTCCTGTGGGATCAAACCCGATGGGCTACCCTTCGCTCCCCATACATATCAATGAGCCTTTGGTGCCCAGGACCCTGTGTCCAGGTTAGCTTTTCTTGGACCACTTAAGTAGTTGCCCATTTTCCCTGCTTCCAACACATCGAGAGCTGACTGTTCAATTGCCTAATATATAATGGCACCCTTGACAGTTGCCACTGTAACAAGATAATCAGTGGTATTCACTTCACCTACGAGTCAGTGGTTTAAATGTTATGGCTGATCGGTCTATATGATACTGGAAAGACATATGGCTTCCAGATTTATATGAATAAAACACTGAGGACACAAACAGAAATTAATGGTGAAGTATTTTAATGGATTTCAACAAAAATATACAGAACATTAAACAATAACAATACTGACAAAGTTTCTGCTAGAACAGCTAAGCAAACTAAGCAGCAGTCAATGAAGTTTAGTCCTCCTAACATTTACAATGTGTAATGGGAAATACAGAATTAAATAATACTGAGTAGGCCTTAATTATACGGGATATTTTAAAATTGTGCACGGAACAGCACTGGGAAAATACCAATTAACTCTTAAGTTTGGATAACCACTAAACAATTAATTTTAATTCAATATCGTACATCAGCTCACACATCTATACCCGCTTCATGCGGGACCCAAATAATGAGCGCTCCACTCCCCCTAACTGCCTCTCGCATTGTCCTCGAAATCAGCAAGAACGGAACATTCTCACTCAACCACAATTTGCCGCAGCATCTGAGAAGTTAATTGCGACTGGAACATTTTAATTGGATTTACTGCATATGCAGAAAAGCCTTCAACAGGGAGTGTTTATGCATCGAATTCCTAGAGGAACCAATGTTGCTCGTGTGCGGCCGTGTGAAGAAATGTGTAGCAGCTGGCAATGATAATGGGTAAGATATTAATACTAATTTCGACAAATTAACTTTTCTCAATATGCGATTAAAATTTTTTGTCCATCCATCCATCCACCCATCCATCCATCCATACTGGCTATCCTATGCAAGGTCGCATAGGGCACAAAGTAGGGAATAATCCATCACAGGCTTATCAAACTCTATATTTTTATTCATTCACCACCTCTGAGGGTCACAGGGGTCCAGACCCATATGATGCTGATCAAAGCCTGTGTTTATATTCAATGTGGTGCTTCAGAACACAGATTTGTAATCTAAACACTACCATTTTATGTCCTGGGCTCTACTGTGGTATCCCTCAGCAAAGTATTAAGCCCTGAGCTGTGCCAGGAAAACACACTGCCCTGTAAATAGCTAAAATTGCAGGTTGCCTTGGATAATAGTGTCAGCAAAACAAAACAGCCTGAGGTGAACTAGTGACAGATATTCATATCAAAAAGGACTTTCATTTACAATATATGTCAGAATAAACTGGCTGGGGTTTGTTTTTCTCATTTACTGATGATTTTGTCCTCACACATACTCAAAAAATAAATAAGTACGGACAAATTGTGGTTTGATTGCCCAAACTGAAGGTCTGATATTCCACTGACAGCAGATGATGGAGAGTGCTACCTTGGCATCCCGCAGGAATCGATAGACCCCCAGAACACAATAAAGCTGGCCAGTCGCACAAGTGTGTTAGTACCCTTCCCGCCTCTTGTACCTTGAGGCCCTTGATTAAACCTCAGCTATAAAACATTAATGTTTTTTGTTCTAAAGAGGACGTCGTATTGTTATATTGGTGCCTGTATTGGTTTGGAAGCTGCAGAGACTGAGAGTCAAAGTTTAAAGTGTCCTTTGAGTGACATGTGCTTGAATTACTGAGGCCATAAATGGGCTTGAGACTCCGAAAGGGTGGGGCGGTGGGGGGGCTGTTTAGCTCCAGTGCCCTGGACAAACTTCCATTTGATCCATTCGATGAGAAAGTCAAGGTCACCTCATAATTCCAAGCCATATAAATTCCTCATGTCCCCCCCCCAAAAAAAAAAAATATAAAACCATGTTGTAGGGGGGTTCCTGGCATGAAGTCGCTGTTAAGGATCGGTATTAGCTGGGGAGATTATGCAATATAATAAAAGGGTCACATTCATACAATGCAGAAAATGCATGGTGAAATGAGCTGGGGCTCAATGAACAAGGCACAACTGAGCTAATACCTGGGCTTTGATATATTATTTTTTACCATTTTATGCCGCTTTTAATGGGAAGTCTATATGTGAATTAAGCTGTGTTTTTCCCCACAGTGCTGAAAGTCAGTCATACATGCATCAATCTGGAACCTTCTTTGCACAAAACGCCATCCCACCACTGGAGTTGCAGGATGATGTAATGCATTTAGAACTGCTCAGAAATGGAAAATGTAATTCTCACAATGTCATAATGCATTGAGGGATATTACAGAGTGAGAGTAATGAAGGACAGCTTTGTACTCCCGGGACAGCTGTTTACGCTGCCATTTTTCATGAAATAATTGCATTCCCAAATAAAGGTGCCAGTTCTGACCCACAGTCCATATGATGAGAACCACTAGTCAGTGCTGTCAGAAAAAATGTATTTGACCATTAAATATTTTATGGTTTTACAATTTTATTTCCACGTGGTGTGTCTATTATGTTTAATTTCATCCTAAAAATAGAGAAGTGCAGAGACAGGATAATTGCTTTACATGTTCCTTAGCTTTAAAAATTTATTGAATCTACCATGTCTCATACCAAATTGCTAACGTATTCTTGCTTAAAGTAAAAATATTTATAGTACACAGTTGTACAGAAAAGTGGGGCAATTGTGTCATGTGAAATAGTTTCCAAATGAACAAGGTATTCATCAGAATTCTGTTCTCATACAACATACTGTTTACAGACCAATATTATCCTCATTTTGCATATACAACAAGGTTAATTAATAAACCAATTTTATGGATATGTTTCAGATGGGAATAATAAACAACTGACTTCATGCCAATGAGGATAAAAATGCTTTGAAACTAAAATATTCCATCCAGGTAAAAGTAAAAAAAGTTAATTTGAGGCCTTGATGAGTTATCAGCTGGCAGATGATGGCATACAGTATATTAGCAGGAGTCTGTGCTTTTTGCCAGCCAGAGCATTTACTGACAAACTACCCAGGACACTTTGGCTAATCATCAGCTAAAAGCCAAAAACCTTATCTTATGTGACTGTGCGAGTAATGGCTTTATGGGCAAAGTTAATTAGGCAGACTGGACCTCAAATGGGCTGGCTGTGCTAGATCACAAGAGTAGCTTTGTTTGTGAAAGGCACTAGAGGGCTGCCTGAGACTCATTAACTTCATCTTCACAAACACAAGTTTCGAGAGGCCATAAATGGACAACTACAAACAAATCCTGCCCTTCTGCATCAGGTGAAACAGAGCCTTCTGAAAGGAGCTAAAACCACTTTAATGCAGGGGAGAAAAAAAAAAAACAAACAGTGGTATTTTGTTTCAAGGACAAATTTCTGGAAAGAATTCAAAAGCCTGTCTTCTCTTTAAAATTATGCATGTATCCTCTCCAAAACTGGAGTTCCATTAAAAAGGTTCACTAATGAAGCTGAAAGGAGGGTTGTGCAAGTGCTGGCTGTCAGGAAGACGGAGATTATAGCGAGCACAGAGAGCATTTGGCATCAGGTGCGGAGAAGAACATTTTGGCCTTTACTCATCTATTTGGTTTAAGAACCTGTATGAGTAATTTCCCACAGTATGTTTCTTTCTGTCATTTTTCAACTATTGGCTATCATTGGTCTGTAGCAGGAGTTTCAAGCATAAGATGCACAGTCGGCAATCACGGAATATCTCTGAAATGGGCTTTTGCAAAACATTTGCAGAATAATTTAAGGGTATGAGTACAGTTGTGATCTGACATTTAGGTCAACTGACGCCCAAGGCAGGGACAGATTATGGGTTGTGTGGGCCCCTGGGCAAAACGTTCGCGAGGCCCCCCCCCCCCCCCCCAAAAAAAAAAAAAAAAAAAAAAGCC
>JAODKL010000107.1:1008340-1019728 GCA_026780765.1 Petrocephalus schoutedeni | reverse complement strand
GCCCCACGGGCCCCCTGCACCCCAAGGGCCCCTGGGCAGCGGCCCCGCTGGCCTGGTCCGTAATCCGTCCCTGGCCCAAGGGAGCAGCTCATTTAGAGAGTAAAGCCGCTAATCACAAAAGACTGATAGAACAATGTTGTCAAGATAAAATAGCATGTTGCTTGTAAAAATCATACCATAGCTTACATACATGTCTGTAAACACTGGAAAAACATGTTAAATGAACTTGCTTTTGTTTTTGATGTTATTTTAATAATCAAACCTAAATGTATTGTATGGAATGCAGGAAGAATTAGCTCAAATATTGTGTCTCCATCAATATGTAGGGAAATTAATTATCATTTATTTATTTTTTTAATTAATATTGATTCATATAAATTAAATATTATGCATGAATGGCTGGTTCATCCAAGCTTTATTATGGAATCCCCAATTTGTCACTTAATGGGAGATTGGAATGGGATTCACTAATCCGTGTAACATGGGTTAAAATGATAGTCCACCGAACTTAATTTACCCTGTGCACACTGATTATTTCCACCAATACATCGAATGCATGATTATGTTGCACATCACAAAATATGGACACTTTTTTATGGACAAGTTTTACATGTTATATTCACACAGCACATCTTAATTGTAGGTTGGTTTAAGAGTGCCATTACTTTCTTAGACTAACATTGGTACATTACAATTTGTAGTTAACTTGGCTTATTAAAGTGATTTGATACCCTGGTTTAGCATTTATTGCTTCATTCCCTCAATGCAACAGTAGAGGACAAAGAAAAAGGTGCCAATGGCTATTTATGGTTACAGATAAGCCTAGAGGTCCTGAGGAATGCAGAGAGAGAGAGAGGATGATTTCCTGGTTTAACAAAGAAAATAACTCTTCTAATACTGTAAAGTATCTCTAAAGTACCATAGTTATCTTACCTTACTATAGATACCTTATTTTAGCTCTTTCCCAATTTCTCCGAGAGAGACATGAGAATGTGGATGAGTACATGTACATGTATGTATATATGCTAGTAAAAAGGCAAACACATATACGTGACATGTACTGAAAACTTAAAAAAGATCTTTGCTCCCCAGGTGACTGTGCCTGTCTGTGGTATGTGAGGCAGTAGAAAAGGATGGGGTGTTGCTCGACGCTGCGGATTCCCCAGCACTCTTTGTTCTTTGTTCAGCCCCTTATCAGCACCTACAGTACATGTGCATCCCCCCTTTACCAGCTGGGACCAAGCTTTGGCCTGCTCTCCACGGGTCAGGCCATTATCAGGCCATTCTTCCTGGGCCCCTAAATTTTGGAGCCATAAAGCTTAGAGTGCTGGCCTTCCTTGTGATCTGGACTGCCTTGAGTGTGTGTAACTGTGTGTGTGTGTATGTTAGAATCCCTGGCTCCCCTTTATCCCATTCTTATCAGCACTGTATCTGATAAGAAGGTGCATCTTCTCTTAGGCTTTGCCGTTAAAAGAAGTACCATGCTGCACCAAGCTTGTTTTATGTCAAGATTTCCATACTCTGCTCCACAAACTAGGACTATTAGTTCTGGCATATGTGTGTGTGATCCTACAGGAACTTAATGCATTTTTTCCCAAGTTTAAGGGAAAATCGTTGGCTTGATTGTGCTATAGGTAATATTACCCATGGCTTGTGATTCCAATCCTGCCTCCACTCTGTATGTGGGGAATTGGTGTGTTCTTGCCATGTGGCTGTGGTTTACTCCAGCAATATACAGACACATGCCGTTAGGTCATGTGGTGCCTTTTGGTTTCCTGTAGCATGTGCTTGGGATATGGAGTGGACAGATGCATGGACAGACAGAAGTTAAGGCCATACAGGTCGACAGTGTTCTTTTTGGCACTGAAGCATTCTTTACAGAAGAACATTCTGTAATCTTTGTAGTTCTAGAGAAAAAAGGAATCCTTTTCATGCCCCCAAACATTCCAAGCTTCTTTTTTTAGCTTGCAAAATCACAAATGCATTTTTTTTGCAGGATACACTGAAGTACAAAATGCCTCGGCATTTCCACATGGTGAATTTCTAAGACTGGATAGAATTTTGATGATGCTTGGTTACCTAGTAACCTATATTCTAAAGCCATAAATCATGCAATAGGTCTCAAAGGAATCCCATAGTCCTGTTCAAATATGCTGCACACAAATTGTAGTACTGATACTGGAAGCAAAGAATAAGGTCTCTACTACTCTGAAGAAGCAGACGTGATAGGAGGATTATAGTTAATTCTTGTAAATACAATTGCAAATACCTTTCCCTGGAAAGATTAAACAAGTATAACATAAACTTCATGCAACTGCATAATTACACAGAATGGAAAATGGCAAGTGCATCAAACCACATTGCATAATACGAATTTTAATTAATAGCATGGACCACAGACAAGTGCCATCCATAAAGTACAATCCATGTCAATCTCTACTATGCTCCCTATCAATGGATTCGATTCAACTGTCCCCTTACAAACATTTTAAGGAGACTGAAGTTCTGCATGTGATGGAAATTGGATTGGGTGTGAGACCTGCAGATTGCCTTAAAACGCAACAGTAACCAACATAAAATACAAGGCTGAAATTTTGGTTGACACAAAGCATCTTCAGTCCCGAGGGAGCGATGTCTGCTCATACTTCCTCCTGGGTTGGCATGTTGGGTGTATTTATAAAAATTGAATCCTGTGCTGCAGAAGGTAAGTATGGAGGAAAGAAACTTAAGAAAGCAGCTCTGACAGTTTGACAAGTCCAACAAACTAACCCCCTGAGGAGAGATCCCATCAAAATCTATATCAGAACCACATTTCTCAGCTCCTTCTTCTCACTGATGACACACATGTCTGACAGATTAGATGTTGCATCATTCTTACTGTGCCACATGGGGGCGTTGGGCCTGACAGTGTTATTTAAGTGCCTAGAGCCTCGGCCTATGACTTAGCTGACCCTGAAGTGCCGACGAAATGCCTAGACACAAAGGAGCCTTCAAAATCCAGTTTAATACAGCAGGAGGAACCACAAGCAATTATCAGATTCTCATATGTTTGGTCTTGGTTCATCCCTTGTTAGAGTTGAAAGGGCATTTCAGATGTTTCCTCTGCTTGCCCAGCCTGTAGTATCCCAAGGGTGCTGATGAATTTCTCATTCCATCCTCCATGGATCTGTTTTCTAGCCCAACAGACACAAACTTTGACCCAGGATCTGAGTTACATTATAAAGACACTGCATTAAATACTCCTTAATACACACACAGTCACCTGCGGAGCAATTCTGCAAGCTGGAAAACCTTGTACATAATGAGTCCATGATTATTTTGTGTCTAGAAGCCCCCTGGGGGATCTGCATCCCACAATCCCTAAGATAGCTGGTTTTACAATTGAAACTGCATGAGGATACTTCTTATCTTAGCAACCTCTAATTTGCAGTAAAGTGACAACTCAGCAGCATTTGGCACGGTCAGCCACAAGACTCTCCTGTCCACCCTTAGGAGTCTTGGTATTGGTCGCTTAGCGTGGCGATGGCTTGCATCCTACCTAGGATAGGTCATATCCTAACATGGCTTCTCATACCACTGCTATGCAGATGACACTCAACTCATCCTCTCTCCTTCCCTCCCTCAGACATTAAGATCTCCATTAAGATCTCTGGCAGACATCTCATCTTGGATGACCGATCATCAACTAAAACTCAACCCTAGTAAAACGAAACTGCTTTTCATCCCAGCTAACTCATCCCCCCACCAGGACCTTGTGAATTCTCTTGACAACTTGCTGATCTGTCCTTCTGTCATTGCTCGCAACCTTGGGGTTACCATGGACAATCGCCTGTCCCTTTCCTCGCATATCGCTAACCTTTTCTCCGTTTTCTCCTGTTTAATATCCAAAGGATATGTCCATTTCTTTCCACACAGACTACCCAGATACTCGTTCAGTCCCTCGTCATCTCCCGGCTTGACTACTGCAACTTACTTCTAGCGGGTTTGCCACTGACTGCCATTCGTCCTCTCCAATTGATTCAGAATGCAGCTGCTCGACTTGTTTTCAACCTTCCAAAGTTCTCCCACACCACTCCTTTGTTGCACTCCCTCCACTCCTCCGCTTCCTGTGGCTGCCCGCATCAGATTCAAAACACTGATGCTTGCATACAAATCCAAAAATGGTCCAGCACCATCCTACCTAAAAGATCTCATCACACACCGCACTGCACCACGATCTCTCCTATCCTCCAGCACTGCTCTACTGGTCCCACCACCTCTCAAGGTGCAAGGAAAACACACATCTAGGCTGTTCTCTGTTCTGGCACCTAGTTGGTGGAATGAACTCCCCCTTGATGTCCCATCAGCTGAGTCACTGAATGTCTTCAGATGACAACTTAAAACTCTTTCAGAAATATCTGAATTAGCACTTCAGGTATTATACTCTGATATATTTTCCTGAATTAAAAAAAAAAAACAACCTATATTTTCCCAACACAGTATTAGATAGATGGTATTCATAGCCCGGGTTTTATTGAGCCAGTATTGGGGAAAATTCATTATGGAGTCTTAAAGCACTTATGTAAGTCGCTTTGGCTAAGGGCATCTGCTAAATGCTGTAAATGTAAGCGTAAATGTAACTCCAGGCATTGACTTTAACTAGCCTGAGAGTCACAAATCAAAAACTGATATGGGGCCATGAGTGTTGAGTAGATGCTTTTGGGTGGCCTATTAGCCCAACTGTGAAAAGTCCTTCATAAGAAAACTTGAACAATGAAGAAGTTAGGAAACTGGAATTCTGGCTGCTTTTATCTGCTGACTGGTCATTCGTCGATCCATTTCTCTTACCCAGTGCAGGGTCACAGTGAGTCTAGAACCTGTGGACGCATAGGGCACATGGTTCCAGCACACTGAGCTGCATTTTTGGACTTGATACCAGTACTGGTGGTGTGGAGAAGGAGGTCGATCAAATCCTCCTGGGCTGACACTGGAGACTCCTTCAGAACTGCAGCTTCTACAGAAGTGCCCAGTTTGTGAATACTGACCACATATTTGTTGTTGCTGCTCTGAAGATTTAGCTTCCACCTACTAGGAGTATGAGGCTGGACTTGGCCAGTCTCCAAAATCAGGCTGTTTCTAATGAGTTTACACACAGTTTGCGTAAGGAACTTGCAGACTTGGGTATGGATGCTGATTCTAATGTGATACAGTAGACCTTCCATAACAAGACCCTGAAGGTTGCTGAGGGTTGTGTTGATGTTGCTGGTGCTTCCAGAAGGAGGTGTTTCATCTCGCAAGGCACCTTGGATATGATCATGAGAAGTCACAGTGCACAGCTTGATGGAAACTCTGGTTAGTACTAGTAACTGAGATGGATGGCTATGGGGGCTATGAGGTGTTTGTTAGAGGGATCTACCATATATGGTCTAGTGACCCCTGTCCTGCTTACAGGGGAATCGAAGCATTACACACATCTGAATCTGTTCCTCAGCAGGATTTATTTGCAGTCTTTGTCAATTTTCATAAAGCGTTTAATTCACTTGATGGAGCTGCCATGTGGGACATCCTGAGACTTCACACGACCCCCCAAAGTTGTTGGACATCATGGACGGCCTGTACAGTGGTACTGTGAGTGCAGTGCAGATTGTTGCCAGAACCTCTGCATTCTTCCCAGTAGATTCTGGGGTTTGTCAGGGGTATGTTCTTGCTCTTACTCTGTTAAACTCCTAATTTGGACTTGATGTTGGGTAGGGTTGTGGGATCCATCTTAGTGGGGCATCTGTCAGTGAAGAAAGATTCACTGATGTTGACTTTGCTGACAATGCTGTGATCTTTACAGAGTGAGTGGAGGTTCTGATCGGGGCTCTTGAGAGACTGAGTGAGAAATTTGAGTGTCTGGGCTTGTGAATGTCCTGGATAAAAACCAAGATCTAGGGCTTTAATGGGCACAGCGATCAGCAGAGTGTCTGTCTGCGGAGAGAATGCTGACCACGTCAAGAGGTTCACTTACCTCAGCAGTGACATTAATGTTTCTGGTGACTCTTCCTATGAAGTAAGTGGATGGATTCGGAGAACGTGGTGGGTCATAAGGTCGCTGGAAAGGGGTCTGTGGTGCTCCCAGTATCTTTGTAAGAGGACAAAGGTTCAAGTCTGTTGAATCCTGGTGCTCAATGTTTTCCTGTATGGCTGTGAGACATGGATGCTCTCCAGTGACCTGAGACAAAGACTGGAATCCTTTGGTACTCTTCTGAGAATCCTTGGGTATCGCTGTTTTAACTTTGTGTCTGGGTCACAGGATTCTCATTACAGAGGACCCAAGCAGCTGGACTAAGCCAAGTGGATGCCCATGTATCTTGTCGCTGAGGCAAATAGACGGCCATTTCCAGAGCGTAGGACTGGGCCAGGAATTGGTCTGGGGGGTTGCCAACCAGGTTCCCGAGGTGTTTCGTTGTGTGTTGGGTGAAACAACGCACTCCACCTGTGCTTGCTTCTCAACCCTACCTGACCTGACCTTACGTCTACTTACTTTACATTACTTGCTACTTGAATGAATGCTGTGATTGATGGCCTGATGTTCCCAGTAGCCTGGAAATTTTTTTCATCTAGATAGGCTTGTTTGGGAGTTGGGGTGTAAAAACAAACATGTACCATTCATTGATTGAATAGTTTATTTTTATTCCCAGGCCTCAAGGCCTCTCTTACCTGTAATGAACTTCAACATCCATCTTCACTTATATTTTGGTTGCATGTGCTTTAATTGCCATGCTAAACTGAAATGATAATAGAGGCTACATTCTTAAAAGAGCAGATTTAACAAGATAGCCACGTCTCTTTCGATATAAATCTTGTTTATACTCGGCTAATGAGCCAGTCAAATCAGACACCAGTAATTTTCTTGCTCAAGGAAAGAAATGTGTAGTTTGGCAGTTGTAGTTAAGAAGTAAAATGTGATTAAGGTTCAGTAAGGTCATACATGATGGGAAAATAGTTAAACTTTAATTATATAAATCTTAATAATTAAGGAGTAGTAGATGCTATAGTTTCCATTAATTGTGTTTTAAAAACCCTGCATATTTTGGTTATATAAGACTGATGTGGGTAAGCATGCAGGAATATATAGTTAAATGATTTATTAATGCTCACAGCAAATTTAATTTATTCTTTTGCACACTGATAGATTTTATGGGAGATTTTTATCAAATACCAATTGCTTTATAAAATACTTACAGTATTTGTAATGTCATTACTGTTGTCCTAAAATCTCAAACTTTGAATCTGCTCAACTTCCTTCAAAGATATGAAAAGGGACATAGAGTCGCTGAGCTGAAGCAGTGCTTATATCAGCTGTGACCTGGAGGTTGCGTTATAAAATATACATCTGTATTTTTATTTCAGGCATTTTGCAGGGGGTTTTCTGTGGGGATTGAACCAAAAACCTCAGTTAAAAGTCCATCAAATCAATAACCTTGACTCTTCCTGGTGTCTCAGCATATCTTCAGACAGATTTTCCAGTGCTGGGTCACAGTGGTGCCTGGAGCCTTTCCCAGGCAATAGAGGGCACAGGGGGATTGACCCAATGGGACTCCAGGACAACGGTTAGACTATGGGGCGAGGGGGGCGGTCAGTACCCAAACACTTACCCCAACAGCAATAAATAAGCATAAACAAATTCCTCTGCTAATATTCCAACAGGATTATTTTATAAATCATCTCAGATTGCATTATAGACATTCTAATTCATCAAACCCCATGTTTCCCATTTGTTTTGTTTTATGTGCATGTACAATAACTCATATGACAAAAGCATTCAGTGTTCTTGTAATAGAAACATTAACATATGAATTCCATTATCTGTCAAGGAGATTCAGGGGTTCAGCTGAACCATCCCTGTTAATTTGTGACAGCAGCAGTGAGTTACTGATCATCATTCCAGCCCTGGCAGGTAAATATGATCAATTAAAAACAAGAAGGGGAAAGAGAAGCTTGTTCTAACTGAACAAAAAAAGTGCTTTTCAAAAGTGTTACTTTGTCAAAAATTAAAATAAAACACGTAGG
This sequence comes from Petrocephalus schoutedeni, assembly GCA_026780765.1. NCBI lineage: Eukaryota > Metazoa > Chordata > Actinopteri > Osteoglossiformes > Mormyridae > Petrocephalus > Petrocephalus schoutedeni. The sequence goes on along the minus strand of JAODKL010000107.1, from coordinate 1,011,694 downwards.
GCAAAACTATTTAGATTCATGTTTTTTTTAATAAAAATGAAATTTTGATCTTTTTTTGTTTCAGACATTAAACACAATGATTAGAATGAAGGTCATTATCATGAATGAATACTGAAACCAAAGCATCAATAAAAGAGAGTAGAGCAGAGTGGAGGTGATGTTTCTTATATATTGATAAACTCCACCATCGCTGTCAGTTGACAATAAACCCCATAGTGGGACACCATCTGTTAGCAGTTAGACTGCCACCTTCCCGTAAGTGTTTCACTGTATAAAAGCTCCTGAATTGTAATTTTGGAGGTGTCTTTAAACGCCCTTACGTAAGGTCCACCTTTTACAAAGGAGAATTGCTACATTATTTTAATCATACCTTGAAGTCAGTGGAGGTCACGTCATTTCCTCAGTCTTCACAGCCCCTGTTTCCCTATTTTATTTTTTAATGGTAGCCAGAAAGAAGAAACTTGCATCACAGATGCGACAGGTGCTGAGACGCAACGGCGCCAAGGTGGCGGGAAAAGAGCACGTCATTAACATTACAAGGTCTGGCCCCGGCACCGGCTCGCTGGATACTTGTCTTCTCAATAATTCAGTTTCTGAGGCCTTTAATCAAGAGGTGCATCAAATATTCATTTTTTTTACCCCAGGTTGCCTCTCCTTTCCTGTCCTTAATGGGCCGCCGCATTGCTTGACGGCTGCCATGCTTCAGGACCCAGGTTTGCGCCGCTGTGCCTGTCATGGCTGCCAGCACTACGTAATGGCTAAAGTTGGGGCTCGCCGTCTGGACGCAAAGCGCGTAGCGAGGCGCCGCGCTCTAAGCCATCAGCCTGTGAGGGCCGGCCTCCTCACAGTGCTGCTCACACACACGCTGACAGGCAGCGTGCTGCACTATCACAAGGCCCGGTGGCATAGCAACAATAGCTCTGCGACTAGGGGATAAATATTACAAGGACTATGGGCATTATCTAAATCAAAATTAAAAAGAAATCAACAGTAAAGCATCTATACCTTTTACTTGAAGTTCTGCTGTAACATTCACCATGGTCCTGAAATCTTTTAAGTAGAAAATGAAGCTATACAAATAGGTAAAAATGGAAAGTGTGCAAGGCCTTATCAAACAAATGCATCAGCTTAGCAGCCTAATTAAATGGCTCTGTCATCTAATACATGATGACAACAAAGAAAGGGGACTGAAAGTGTAGCAATTTTGGCAGCAGGATCCTGTTCGTAAATGTGTCACTGGTTGTTCTTTGTGCTCAGAATTAATTTGGATTTTTATCAGCTTTGCAAGGACTGCCACGACTGTTCCAAGTTACAAGCACCGTCTTTTGTATGGAGTTTTGGCCTATTTGTTGCCTCAGCAGATACGCAAGCTTTGCTCTCCTTTAATTTAAATCTGTTAAACTTGAAAGCCTTGCTTTACAATGCCTCACCAGGCAATATGGAAGTTACAGGCTGTATGCAAGAAGGATTTAATGGTCGGTACTCATTTCTCATACTTTATGCTTCAGGTTATTTGATGACATAAATGTCACATGCTTCATGAATACACAATAAATCTGAATAAAACCACAGTATGTTCCCCTGGCAGCTGAGCTGTAAATTGCACAACAGTTTTATGCATACTTTTTTTTTAGGACCCATAGTTCCCAATTTGCTGCCTAATTTTTAAGATGTGGTTTTCAGTTATGAAAATAGCTGTTGAGCTTTTAAGTAGCTGAAGCGGCTATGCAGGCTGAAGGCAGCAAGTTGTGTCAGTTTGGATTCAGCTCTCTGAAAGATCTGCTATTACTCAGCTCTGTGGTTAACTAGTTCCAGGAATGCAAGATCTAATTTGGTTGTCAGTTGGCATTATGGGATGTAGGCATGGACCCTGGTCGTCATAAAATTCATGAAAATGGCTATTCTCCCTTGATATTCTACTAAGCAAATTCTCCACCCATCACTTTGATGAGGTATTATAGAACAGAAATAAGAACGATTTTGATGCTTTTTTAATAAGCTAAAATAAATCTGGATGAATAATGATTTTGCTTCACAGAATTACCTAATTGCAGCTTTGTATTGTATTTGAATGTGACTTTAAGGTGGCCGTACATTATACTATCAGGCACATTATTAAGGGCTACTCCAAGTTGAATGGAAATTTTTATGATATATGAATATCTAAATCTACTTTTAAGTTAGAAAACTACTTTAGTGCTAGCCAGAAAGTGGTGAATCAAAAGCAAAAACCACTCTGATTTACAAATTGTAGTCTGCAAGCCTCAATGGTTTGTTATTCATTAAAAAATGAATTCTGACTACTTAATTTCATGCTACTTATAAATATAGCAAGTTAAAATATCTTAGAAATATTTTGGGACTATAGCAGGCATGTTCTGGCACCGATTTAGAGTATTGCCCACAATCTCTGGATGTTATGAAGAGGCACACTTGTGAATTCTTTGGCTACAGTGTGTTTTAGAATATACTAGTAATTTGTATCTCCCATAGTAACTAGTAATTTGTTTTTCACAGCTGGGGGCTATTTAAGATTCCCGGGAAGCTATTGTGGGTTGATAGCAGACAGGGAAACTGATTATTGCACAAATAGAGTTTATGAAGTCTGCGATGGGCCTGCAAGTGCCCAGTGGACTGGACCTGTGACCTGAAAGGCGTCTTTAAGCAAAGGGGGTGCTCTATGGTATTAGTAGGTCAAAAATGCTAATCTGCTATGAGTCACTCACATTGTACGAAGGCTGGAAACATGAGACAAATGAATCACAGTTTGCGAACTTTATATATCATTTTGCAGCTTTTTTTTTTCCCCAAAACTTTTTTTCTAACTAAAGCCTAGATACTAACTAAGAACTAAGAGAGTCAACCAATTAGTCCGTGTTGCTTGTTTTGTTTTGGGACCAAATATGTATATATATATATATACTGTATATATATATACACACAATACATATATATTGTCAAAAGCATTCAACCTGAAAAAGTGAATCAGCAAAGAAGTCAGTCCTGGACAGCTGTGACATACCGGAGACCTGCTAATAAATCAATGGAAGTATCATTCTTGCCACATAACTAGTTTCATTCTCCTGTGTAAAATTAAAGGTACTATATGTTGCCATACCACAGATATAGGAAAAATTGCGAGCGCTATAGCTGTAAATTTTGCATTGAAAGCACAATGCATCCAGTACTATTAGTGGAGCCAGGAAGTGATGCTCAGTGAATCAGTGATGAAGAAATGAGAAATGGATTGTGTTTTTTTATATTTTCATAATGAAATTGTCACGGTTTAGCCTCGATCGACGACCCATGATGCAGGCGGCTTCGGTACAAGACGTTTTATTTCCCAAGGAACAC
>JAODKL010000107.1:991146-1007350 GCA_026780765.1 Petrocephalus schoutedeni | reverse complement strand
ACGCCCAATTATGCACATATTAACTGAATGTCAATATGATACCAAACAGGCCAGTTCACTTTGACAATGAAGCTGACTTTGACTTCCACTGTTTGTTTCTGTTAATAATGAGACCATAACTAATGACAGAGATGTTCACAAGTCATTTTTTCCAAGTCCAAGTCAAGTCTCAAGTCTTTGTACTCAAGTCCAAGTCAAGTCTCAAGTCTTTGTACTCAAGTCCAAGTCAAGTCTCAAATCTTTGAGGGGCAAGCCTCAAATGACTGAAATGAACGCTCTCTCATCAGATGCTATCTGAGATAATACTGCATTGCTGTATGTTTTGGATTGAAAGCCTGTACTGTAATGTCTCAAAATAAATCCTGAGACTTTTATTTTATTATTTCTTCCTGTGATTTATTCTGGGACTTTTATTTTAGTAGACCACACCACACTTGTCCGACATGTAGAGTGGACTATAGGGAATTACAGTTGTGGGGTGCATTTTGATTGTCTATTTACCTGTTATTTACTGTATTTGTTTTGCATAAGAACATGTTTTGTCTTTATTTTGGTTAAAGTCGAATTTGTCTGTGTCTTCTTTGTCATTTAATTAATGTTTATTGTGAAATGTACCTATTTCTGAGATCTTTGTAAAATTCTTCCCTCCTTCCATCATTTATGGTACAATTCGCGCCCCTGGTCTAGTGAAGTGGCCCCTGTTTCGCTCTCTTTGAAACATGCCATGACGGTAAGATGTATGTGTGTATCTGCGCGCGCTATTTTATTTTCTAAGTTAATTAACTATGTGTATAATCGAAATTTATTATGATTGTTCAGGTGTTCGAGTGTCTCATAATGTGATATATATTGTTACATAGGTGCAGAGTCGAGGGTTGAGACCCATCTGTATTATTTGCTCTCTGTACAGGTATCCCATGTTGTTTTATACATACATGCACACGCTCTCTTTGAAACGTGTCATGACGGTGCAGAGAGGAGGGTTGAGACCTATCTGTATTATTTGCTCTCTGTACAGAAATACATGTGGTTGAACTACATTTTGGTGTCATCCTGTCACTGAAACTCGACGAAAACTATTCAACGCAGAACGAAATCTGCTACACACACATGCGTTACGTTGCGCGTAATATCAATGGAGGGAAATATTCAGTCTGCCCCCGATTTTCTCATAACACATTGGAAAAACTGAAAGGAATGAAATAATGAAATAAATAATTCCATGAAATGAACATTGTTCACGAGTCACATCTGTCGCGTTCTGAACTGGGAAAGTGGGAGACGAAGAGTCCACTAATGAGGGATTTATTGGGGCAAACAACATGGACCAGCAAGGCATGACAGGTAGTGCCATTAATGACAGGACTGGGGAAATAAATGCATACTTAAATACACATAACTAAAAGCAGCAACTTGAAACAGCAGATCACATGGGGATTCCACATGAGGTTAACAAGGGGGCATGGCACACAGGAGGATCAGACAAGTGAAGCATGACAACAACACCCAAGTCTCAAGTCTTTGCTTGTGTGACTTAAGTCCCCATCTCTGGAGCATGAGACAGCCACGGCGGTGTTCCTGGTGATTAATTGTCTTTGCTGGTACACCACACACAACAACGAAATGTGTCCTCTGCATTTAACATTGAGACACATTGATCAGTGGATCAGCATTGATCACATTGATCTATTTCAGCACCCAGGGAGCAGTGCCTTGCTCAGAGTACCTCAGTCAGGTCAGGGACTCAAACCAGGGACCTATCAATTACACAGACACATGCCTACCCATTATGCCACCACCTTCCCTTGGCATTTCAGCCATCTTAGGCCAATCCAACTCGCGAGGGAATAAATATCTAGCTTTTACATGCAATTAATTTAAATGTCACTCTGTAGTCAGTCATTGCCTTTAAGTTAATTCGGATAATTTGTGTGATTGCTATATTAAGGTCTTGAATGTCTGTGGTACTCTCCCAAAGCATTTAAAATGGCACAGCACTTGCTCTTTGTATAATGCTTAGTTATTATTCAGCAGCACTAATTTGGGTTTTTTGGGAACGGAGCCATCCCAGGGACAATGATACCATCATAAACAATACTTTTATCAAGGTATCAAGAATGTTTGACCTGCAATTCATTTGGGGTGGGAAAGTGCAATTGAGGGTCATTTTAGTTTTTTAGAGAATAGAATAATTCTGAAGGATAGCGATTAACACAAAAGATGGCCATTTTAACTTCAGCAAAAGGTGGTTAACAAAAAAACTAAGGACATATGAAATGAATTTGTTATCTATTTTATCTGTAGCCTAAGCGAGAATACGGATGATTGTTTTATACCATGGGTAAATGGCTTCAGGTGAATGAAAGGATTACATGACTTTTCTGACCCCATAGGACGCCCACAACCCACCTCTGTCTCACAATCAAAATACGTAAGCATGTGAATGGCTCCAGATTTTTCAGATGCAAAAGCTTGACAGTGAGGGGTCAGCACCCCGCCCTGGGTTATTCCCTGCCTTGCACCCATTATCTCTGGGATAGTCTCTGGACCCCCGCGACCCTGCATAGGACAAGCAGGCATGGAAGAAGGATGAATACACATACAGTTTAGAAATGTGCATTTATCTGCAGTGGTGGAATGTCAGTGAGGACCAGGACCCCATAGGTTCAAAATAATGTTCAGAGAATGACCTGTTACTAAGAGCTTTTGCAGAGCAGGTCAGTAAAATATGTGACCTCTCTGGTTCTGCAATAACTGGGAATTTTGGCTGAAATTAGAGCATTACAACCAAGTTGTTTATGGCATAATTAAAGGCGACATATCCGTCAGCATATTGATTAAGTAGCTGGACTTCTAAGCAAATGCATAGTTGCAAGTGCAAAAAACTTCAGGCTAAGTAGTGAAATTAGTCACAAAGGCAGCTGTTTGAATGGAGATGTCACTGCTTTAGAGGACAGCATCTGCATAAACAACGTGGAGAGGAGAGAGAATGGCCTACAGTCTCATATGTTCTACTCAACCAAAAGTTTTGTGTTCTTGTTTTCTACTGACAACCCTGACATGAAAAGTACCACTAAGATTGATGTCATCTGCACAATCTAGGCTTTTCTGCAGAAAAAACCACTGCCTGCCACCACCCATTTTATTCTGATTACAAAAACAGCCGCCATGGAGATCACATCACATAAGAGGCTAAGCTGACATGCTGGGTGCTCATAGCACATGTTTCACATTTAATTCTCCATGACAAATACACCAGAAATTAATTCTTTCACAGATGGAGCTGAGAGACTTCTAACTTCTGTAGGATTAAAGCGTAAACCATGGCATGCGTGGGGCGAAAAATAAATATATATTACTATATAAATAGATGTTCAGTGTGGATACACCCTGAGAGAGAGAAAAGTCAAGGTTTTATAATGAGTTGTGCAAAAAATAGAGACAGCCTTGCCATGAAAAAGTCAGAATGGCGTCACTGGGTAAAGGGACAGAAATGTCAGGCATCTTTATGACGATACAGGCAACGTCACAAAGGATTGTTGATATTTTTATGAGAAGAGGCCAATTTCCTTCTTTATCCCTTCACAATTCCTAATCTCCACATTGGCCGTAATAGCTGAAGAAACTATTTTGAAATTAACCAACTCGGTGCAATTTTTTGGTTTGCAAGACTTCCTCTGTGATTACTTACACATTGGATATATTTAAAAAGTGTTCCTTGTTGGAGTAAGAAGGACATATTCCTCCAGTAAATATGTAACTAAAATACAAAGAACATAAGCAACAAATGGTAGTCTATCAAGTGGCTTAAGCACTTATGTAAGTTGCTCTGGCTAAAGGCGTCTGCTAAATACCATAAATGTAAATTTAAATGGCTAAGCTGGCTGTGTGTGAATTTTGGTGCTCAGATCACAGTTCAAGTCTGGGTAGCGTCATTCACCGCCTATAATATGAAACCCCCCGAGAGAAGAACTAATCAGCACACTTATAAAGGGAGAGACTCATCACTACAAGGGAACTTTATTAGCTGGTGGGACCTGTGAGCCTCTTGTTGCATGATACATTGACCCAATCAGTGACTGGTGGTCATGCACAGGAAGTTAGAGGAGAGCAAACTGATTGCAGGGACAATTTCAGGAATTGGTAGGAAATTGGGGTGACGTGGAGTGCAGTGCGTAGTATTGCTGCCTCTTGCCTCCATGCCATAGCCCTTCCATTTCTGTTTTTGAGTCCATCTGCTAATATCTAACAAAAATGTTGAAGATTAATATATTCAAATGTGAGTGAGCTGACATACTGGTAATACTCCCAACGCATTTTGTCTCTCTCAAATCACTGATTGACTTTTCAGCAAATGCTTTACTCTGGACATTTATATTTTGTTTATATTCATATCACTTGATTTTTAGGTTGGAATTAAATGGAAATTTTGGATAAATAGTGAACAGGGGATTTCATTAGAATGAATCATATGCACATAGAAGCATTGTGGATCAGTTTGTCTATTCTTGCCCTGTGTACTTTAAATTGTTTGTCAAACACTATTCATTTGAAGCTGTGTAGCTGCCCTCTATTTGCAGAGCAAGCCACAAGCCCACACTGTCAATGACATAACTGATGGAAAGCAAAGCAAAATGTGCCCATGACGAAAGTCAACTAACACATTGACTTGATCGATTTAAGTAATGTTTTTTTTTTGTTTTGTTTTGGCAGGGGCCAAGATTTTTGTTTTAGTAATGGCAATATTTGATGGATAACACAGGTCTACAAAAAGTTTTTTTTTCCAGGTGCCAAGGTTTTTTGAATGGATTTAGGTATTTTGAGGTGCTGAATTAAAAAATCCCATTACTTTTGCTGAATTGGTTCTAGTTTTTGAGATAATGGATATCCATGAAAATAATGCATTCCCCCAATATTACTTGTGTGTGATAACAAATGCAATAGCTTTTGGCCTGTCTTTTGAGTTTTTAACAGTGTCTTATGTAATGAAACGTCCCATAAAATTATTTTGTATTTCAATTTGTAGGCCTACAATGCTATAAAAGCGACTTTTTGAAGCCAGATTAATTAATTAATTAATTAACTATTAAATATCTCAGAAACTAGAGCTAATCTGACAAAACCGAAAAAAATCATATTCTTAATCAGCACCATAAACTTAATATAAAACCGTTCAGACATTGTTCGCAGTAAAATCACTGTATACCAGTGTAAACTAAAGAAGTGTAAATACAGGGGTATTGAAACTAGGATTTTGTAAATACGTAATCATATTGTTCCTACACCATGGACAAAAGTATGGGGACACTTGGCCATTATAGCCACAGGAACTTTTATGACATCCGGTTTTAAATCCATAAGAATCAATGTGGAATTAGTCCCCGTTTTGCACCTATAACAGCTGCCACTCTTCTGGGAAGGCTTTCCAAAAGATTTGGGAGTGTGTCTATGGGAATGTTTACCCATTTATCGAGAAGAGCATTTGTGAGGTCAGGCACTGATGTTGGACGAGAAGATCTGGCTCGCAGTCTCCATTCTAGTTCATCCCAAAGGTGTTCGATGGGCTTGAGGTCAGGGCCATATACGGGCCAGTGAAGTCCTCCACACCACGTGTTTATGGACTTTGCTTTACTGTATGTACTGGGGCACATTCATGTTGGAACAGAAAAGGGCCTTCTCCAAACTGATCCCTCGAAGTTGGAAGCAGAATTATCCAAAATGTCTTGGTATGGGTGAGTTTAGTCCATATACAGGAAGTCCTTGAGTTACAAGGTTCTCAACATACAACATTTCGAGTTTATGATGCTAACTCCCATAAAAACTGTTTCAGCTTATGGCGATAGCTTCGTACTTACGGACTACGTGGGCGAACGAGTTTGGTTGCATGCGGCAAATTTTTTACATTCATTCGTGGTGGCATGATTTCAGCATATAAGTGGATATGAGCCGATGCACCAGAGCAAAGGTGGTGTGATGAATATTTGTGATAAGGAATCCCACAATGCAATATTCCCTTAGAATATGCAAATGCAGATTGTACGTTACGTGATGTTACGTTAAGCTGGAGATTCGTGAGAGACGGAGTGTTGTTCTGTGTGATGAAGTACGCTCATTAAAAGAAATATAAACCCTGTTTGCAGTTGAAACCGGTCTTTAGTAAGTCCCTCTCAAGACAGGTGGTCATTACATTTCAGCGCAATGTGTATAATGCAAACCATTCTAATTGTTTTCTGGATGGTAGTTAAATAAAATTCAAAGTAATGGAATCATGGTTTTCATGGTTTTAATCGTGCTTTTCATAATGTTCCATTCTCTTTGCGACACTCACTGAAAAGCAATGCCTGTTATACACTGGAATTCCACATGGCACGGTTTCTGCGTGCTGCACACTGTAAAACAAAACGTTGCATCGATTGTTTTTCCATATATGCCAACGTTGTTTTTGCATTTCAAGGTGGCACTAATTCCATTCCATAGCTTTTATGTTCTAAATTATGATTTTACAACTGTGTTAGGATAGGTAAGTGACTTAGACTAAGGTGTGTTTCGACTTAAACCAAAATTCGGGTTACATTACTGTCACAGGAACGGAACTCTGTCGTAAAGCGAGGACTCCCTGTAGTATTTGGCATTGAGTATTACCCACAGGGGAATTACATATTTTAGGCCTAAATCAAGAATTTCCTTCAGAGATCATGTCTTATCTTATTGTAACTGGGTTGAGATAGACGGGAAAACAAGTCCCTTTAAGAGTGCAACATTCAAGAGTGAGGTCATCATGAACACATGGTTACTGTAAGGGAATCAGTTATTTTGACCCAGGAGTGGGTTAGTTTGGGGCAATCCCCTTGGGTTTATAGTAACCGAATGAGTGTGTGTTTGAAAGCTTGCGGTTTTAGAAGCTTTGGGCTTAAGAGAAATGTAGATGTGCACGGATTGTACACACATACGAGGGCAATGATCCCAGTCAATCTCAGGGAAAACACTCACACAAAGAGGTCAATGGGACACTAATTCACATAGTTGCTTGTTTTTGTACTATGGGGCGAAATCAGAAGACCCAGAAGAAATCCAAAAAATCATGGGGTGAACATGGTAAACTACTGGAACTCACAAATAATGTCTAGGTGTATTTATTTTCATGAGGCTTCCAGCACACTTGGCCAGGCCGTGTTTCTGCAGCCTTCATGTTGCACACTGTTGCACTGTTTCTTTTCTGTGACAAAAAGCAGGTTATATTTCACTTCTGGCCTCAGCTTGTCCCCATTCCTCTCATCGTGCTACACGTTGTTCAGTGTTGTGACACCAGATATTCAGAATCTGACAGATCCTTATGTGCAGGGCTTAATTGCTGTCAAGCTATTATTACATTGCATAAAGCTGTCTAAGATTTCAAGGCATGGCTAACCTCTCTCATCAGCCACGTAGGGTGTGCCTCCATGATGCCACCGTTTCAATTAGACCTGAGACGCCAATGACTTTGTAGTCAGCTGCTTACAGCGGTTTGATAGGTTCACATTTATCCTTGACATGATATTAGATACGCAACTCTGTGAACTCAGTTGGACATTATTCAGCATAACCCTGTGTTACCTGACACTCTGGAACCCTTCTCTTGTTTGTCTGCTAGTATGTTGTGGCTCACTGAAGACAGACATCTTGTTATTTTTAGGCAAACAAGATGTGTGCTGTCTCATCAAAAAGGTACACAAGAGTAACAAGAGGTAAAACTGCTATTCCTTGTTAACGTTGTGCTAAATATGGATCGAATTGAAAAATCATACATGTGCAACTGAATAAAACGTCTTTTTTAGTCATTCATTTCAGTTTACAGTATACACCACCTGCCTAATATTATGTAGGTCCCCGTCGGGCCACCAAACCAGCTCTGACCCATCGAGGCATGGACTCCACAAGACCTCTGAAGGTGTCCTGTGGTATCTGGCTCCAAGACAATAGTAGAAAATCCTTTAAATACTTCACATTGAGTGGCGGGGCCTCCATGTCCAGCACAGCCCACAGATACTCTCAGTTTGAGACCTGGAGAATTTGGAGGCCAAGTCACTTTGACCTCTTTCTCATGTTCCTCAAACTATTCCTGAACCATTTTTGCAGTGTGGCAAGGCACATTACCCTGCTGAAAGAGGCCGAGGCCATCGGGGAGTACCCTTGCCATCAAGGGGTGTACTCAGTCTGCAGCAATGTTTGCGAAATGTCGCAGTAACATCCATTCCAGGGCCCAAGGTTTCCAAACAGTACATTGCCCAGAGCATCACACTGCCTCCCCCAGATTACATTCTTTCCATAGTGCAGTTCTGGTGCCATCTCTCTCCCAGGTAAATGACACACATGCACCCAGCCATCAACATGTAACAGAAAACATGAACCAGACCAGGTCCAGTTCTCACATTCACGTGTCCATTGTACAGTATGTGCTTTTGGCGGTGGACAGGGGTCAGCAAGGGCTCTCTAACTTGTCTGTAGCTATGTGATCTGACACCTTTCTGTCATAGCCAGTATTAACTTGTGCTACAGTAGCTTTCCTGTGGGACTGGACCAGACGGGCTAGCCATAACCCTGCCGCTGGTTCACCGGTGGGCCTTCATTGGACCAGACAGGCTAGGCTTTGCTCCCTACATACATCAGTGAGCCTTGGGTGCCAATGACCCCATTACCTGTTCTCAGGTTGGCCTTTCCTGGGCCACTCTTGGTAGGTGCTGACCACTGCATACTGGGAACACCCCGCAAGATCTGCAATTTTGGAGATGCTCTGGCCCAATTGTCTAGCCATAACATTTTGGCCCTTGTCAAAGTTGATCAGATCCTTACACTTAAAATACACTTAATGAGATAATCAATGTTATACACTGTACCTGTCAGTGGTTTTAATGTTATGGCTGATCTGTATACAGATACTTACTTCCGTCTACATAAGATGATGATAGTTCAGCAGTCTGCATCTTTAAATATGCAGATCAATATAGTCATTTTTCTTTGATCATTTTCATTTTTCTACTCATGAAAACCAATAATTCCTAAGCGAACCCCCTCATAAATTGTTTCATCGCAGCTCCAAGCATGTTGGACCTGTGGCTAAGAACACAGTGGACTAGAACAAACCAATTTTCTCTGCTGCTGTGACTCAATGGCTACAGTCGACCGCCTTCCAGGTTCATCGCTTGCTCTGTGAGGCTTTGGGGCTGCCGTCTCTCCTCCCTAATACTGTGCTATTTCTGCTTGCATTGGCATGGCCCACTTAAACTGCTTAGCCGCATTACGTAACCTCCAGGATCAAGGAATGCACTGCGATTCATTTTTCTATTTGCTTTTTTTTGCTTCATGCGTGAACGGCGACCCTTCTACAAGGTTGAAATCGCTGTAAAATGGGGAGAAGGGCGGGAAAATGGGAATGGGAGGACTTGACTTCATATGGATTTCTGCCCGGAGTTCTCATAGACAAACATGGATCAGTCTCCCTCAGAATATGTCAGTATCCAGCAGACCATGGATTGTCTGAGCTGAAAACATCATCTTTGCCTTTGATGATAAGTTCAAGCCAGTAGGCACAGCCCCCTACCATTCTCAGCTTGCTGTGCCAACCTATAATGAAGGCTGAGGAAGACGCTACACAACTGAATGAATTCCTCCCCTCCTTCCCATATAAAACCAGCAAAAGATCTGAAATGCTGTCTGGGAATTGGTACCTGAGAGCCCTCTGAGGTCTAATATTTGAGTTGGTGATTGCTGATGTGATTAGAAGGACTTCATTAAGATTATGTGAGTGTTCTGATACTATTGGAACTTTAGACGTGTGTTTAAAAGAAAGAAAAAAAATACATGCATAATTTACTCTGTGAACAGAACAAAAATCTCGGGGACATTTCCTGGAGGAACCGTGGCATAAAGATGATTCAGCGAATTGCAATGGGAGTGTGTCTATGAGGCATCAGGGTGATGGGCCCCTGAGAGGCTACAGAAACTCTGCCATGGCGTGCGTGATTTCAGGCCCCATTTTGCTTATTATCTTATGTGCCATGGACATTGCTGCACTGTCCAGCTGTTCCCTATTTTTCTGTTCATGAATAAAAAAGCGTAGCAGGATCCATTTTCATAAGGAGCACTATACAGCACAGAGATATTCATTTTTATCTTTCCCATCCAGAATGAATAATTGGAAAGGAGCCCACTGAATTAAAAACCCAGTTATGTCGTAATAACACCTTCATCTTTACATTTCAAAGTCAGGCAATGAATAGTAAAGCGTGCATATACACTGATGTATAAATGATAATTATTACCTTAGTTTTATTATGATCACTCACAGACCGAACACCTGCATTTATGTGGGGGGTGGGAATTATTATTATTATTATTATTATTATTATTATTATACGGAAAATACATACTCAATGACACATGCATTCAAGACACCACCTCTAGATACTGCCAATTCACAAGAGACAATGCAGCACATCACCTCTGGGTGCAAACAACTGACTATACACACAGACACAAATAGGCTGTCAACATCATACACTAAGAACTAGCACTACGACATGAACTAATAGACACATGCATGCCATATTACAAATACATACCTAACACAGTGCTGGAGAAAGCATTACATAAACTCTACTACCATACTGACAGATAGAACCGTACACCACAACAGACCTGATATCACACTGCCCGCCAAACAGAACAAACCCACATAAATTATAGCCATACCAGACACATGCAACCCACAAAAGGCACAGACAAAATACACAAATGCGCAAATGCCACATAGTCAGGAAATTTCTATCACATTTATAAACCTGGTATAATGTTTTTGCCTTTTCCCATCATGGGAAATAGCCATACGGACATCCCGGATTTACAAAAAAAATTATTATTATTATTATTATTATTACTTGGGCACAAGTCTGGGGTATACTTTGGACAGTATACCAGTTTATTATGTTACACTCAATAGTTAATTCATAAAAGTATACTGACTTTACTAGTATTTATGAAATGTCAAGCAAGAAGTGTAAAGAAGATCTGGGTGGATCTGCACTCAGGGCAGAAAGTTATATACCAGTGGGTGGTACTGTCAACACACACCTCCACAGTTGGGGATTTGAATGCCGTCCCCCTGTCTGTGTGCCTGGAGTGTGCATGTTCTTGGTGTCTCATTAATCTGGCTACTCCAGACATGCTAATTGGTGTCTCTAAATTGCTTGTAGTGTGTGCCCTTTGATGGAACGCCGTCTCATCCCGGGTCTCCCACCCTTGTGCCCCGTGCCGCCTGTATGGGATAAGTGCTTGGAGGATGAAGGGATGAATGAAAATTCACAGCATGCAGTCGAAATTGACTTCAATTCATGTAGCTGACAACTGCGGCAAGACCTGCCTTTCATCAAGACGGCGGACCGATCCATAAGGACAGAGCCGCATTGCAGCGTTCGGCAATACGGAGATGCATACGTTTGACTATTTAAGTACTGACAAAACCGGGTATGATTATGTGGAATGATCTGAATACAGCTCCCCATAAATTACCAAGCAGCTTAAAGAGAAAAGTGTAACGGGCTGTTGTAATAAGCTGCTAGAGGTTAAAGGAGGAACACTTGTGACTATAATAAGTTTTCGTCAAATACTAAGCTTTGAATCATTTTCAGGTATTCAGGCTTTTAGAATAAAACATTCACTTTTTGTAAGAACATTCTATTTGAATTTAAAGTCATAATATATTTGATCTAATGAATTTACTTTAGTATTCCTTTCCAAAAGCTGCAAGATTGGTAAGAGAGTGTGTTTTGATGGACAGGACAGGTTTATGCACATGTGTTAAGATGTTAGCGTCAATTTTCATAAATGACATACATAAGTCAATAGGCTTAATAGGAATAATAGGGTGCATTATTCCTTTAATTGTGGTCATTTTTATACCCCAATAGGAGAAACGTATGGGCAAAGATTTTTAATTCAGGCCTGTAATATTCCTTACTGGTTGTAAACAATGCAAGCCCTTTGGTCCTGACATTGCACAATCCCAGAATTCACTGATAAAATAAAACATTCAGTTAGCGTCTCCTAGAGAGGCTGACGAAGGGCAAAGGCTAGGAAACACAGTTACTTGGTTAATGATTTTTATAAATACCCAGATGGCTCAGAGGATAACAATATGGTAATTTAAAAATGTGTTTCATTTATTGAAGGCTAATACCTTTAAATGAGGAACATTACAGTTATTAAGCACACTTTCAATGACTGTAGATTCTGTTTTAGAGCTCCAGTTTTAGATTTTTGTTCCCAAACATTTGTGTTCTGTTTTGAGAGAAAAGTCATAAATCGAGATGCTTTTATCTTAGCTGTTTTATTCAACCAATGCAACACTGATATTTCCATAAGTTGTTTTTGGTTCAAGGCTTCTTGGGCAAGCTGTGTGATTAATCGTGATTGCAAAAATATGAATCATTTGACAACCCTAATATGTATATCCCTTGCAATCTTTTGGATCACAATTCAACGATTCGATTAGAAATCCATAGTGATGCATTGTGGTGGTGAGAAAAGCACTGTAGCCATCAGGATCTTTCCTCTACCTCAGAAAAATGTGCTGTCTATGCTGATCTGATACCCCCCACTCTCCTTTTAGCAAAAAACCACCTGGAATATTTAGCCAGTTGTCAGACAAATTTGAACAGATGAAAAGGGATCTGGACCAGCTTAGTGTGTCTCAGGTGTGTGCTTTGTGTCTAGTGACTTGTTTGACTACAGGAATATGAGAGCTGATCCCTCTAGGATGGGAGCCTCGTGCTTAGGTTAGCTGCTATCATTCAGCATAAACCCATTATGCATTAGGGTGTTATACATGTGTGCAGCGGGATTCAGGATTCATGCAACATTCTCTTCTTCCTGTTGGTGATATTAAGCAGCATTTTATTCTCAACATTGTGTTAAGTGTCTGCCCCTGAGCTTCTGTGAAGCCAATTTCCAATGTGGGGGAAAAAAATGTTCTAGTTTTATAAAGACTTAATTGTAACACAATGCTTGCCGTGAACATTTAGTGATATTTGACATTCTGAAAGTAGAACAAACAGGACAGGGAAGGTCAGCCCTCTGCAGTAAAGCTTTTATTTCCCAGTGATTTCATCAAATACAGATGAGGTGGATTCAACGGACATATGACCCAATCACAATCAGAAGGCCCCAGTCATTAAACTTATATTTGGGTACATGCTGATGAAGAGATGGCGAACAATGCAAACTCTCATTAAAATTGCTCTATGGGGACACTTTAATCAGAGAGGATTGTGGGTAATAGGCTGTGAAATGATCTTAATGTCCTTTACCTTGACAGTGGTCCAATCAATTTTATGCATGCTGTCTTCAGACTCTACTTAGGATGCTTATTTCAAGGAGCTATAATGGATAAATCATGCAGGTTGTTAACGGTGCTGATTGAGGTAGAGGAGCTGCTGGCCAGAATGAAGATCATCTGAACCTCTGGAAGTTTTAGTTTGAACAGTGTGGTCTTTGAAGCTGTGCATGTCTACCCGACAGCTCTAGGTAAATGTCTGCTTTATCATCAGACAAATGAAGGTGATGCAAGGGCTCAAAATTATACAGTGGCTAAGTGTTTGTTCTTGGTTTATTCCTCAGAAGGATGTACAAATTGAGCACAGTCCTATAAAGGTGCACAGAGCTGTATATGCCAGGTATATTCTATAACAAAGCCAAGTACTTTCCAAATATTGGGTCAAAAAATAGGTTACTTTGACTATATTTATTGAAGTGCACCAGATAATAAAGGGGACGGTATAAGAGTCCTTAACTGTCTAAGCAAAGTATCAGCAGCGAGCAGCGAAGGCGTCCTGGTGAGAGACGTCAGCTGAGAAAGAAAATTAAATTCAATCATAAAATAAAAACAACAAATTCAGGCAAGTGGAGAACACAGCAAGAAAGGGCAAGTTAATTCATTCAGGAGTGGCACTAATTTTGGTCCATTCCTCAGGGACAGTGGCCATGCTGGTTTTTCGATCCAAATACCAAGTTTCTTTCCACACAACTGGTTTAATAAAACAATAAAGTGCTTTTATTCAGTAAATGGCATTAGATCATATGCTTTATTCAAGCTCCACTTAGGATGCTTATTTCAAGAAGCTATAAGGAATAAATCCTGGAGGCTATTAACAATGTCATTGTTGCATTGTTATAATAACTATGTCATAATTGGTCAGTTTGGTTTTAATTTCCTGTAGCTCTGCTTCCTGTTGCTCTACTCCAGCAGGAATCTGCACTTGACTCCTGCGCACCCTTGCTCCATAAACCCCCAACCAGTTAGCATTTACAAATCCCAGTGGTTGCCTTTTCCCCAGCAATCTCAGGATCTAGCCCACTCCCTTTGTGGCGGATGGGTGAACAAACAGTGCAACTGGATCCATGTGACAAAGCAGAAAGAAACTAGTCAATGAAATTTAAGGCCATTGTGAACAAGCCGAGTTGCTGAGTTTCCAGAGTTTACATCTCTGGATGGTCTAGGGACACTTTAAGAATGCTGGAGCACACCAGGCTCTGTGGGCGTCTTGTCCACACAGGCAAGCCTCAGAAAACTCGCTAATTGTGTCCAGTAAGCAAATACATAGATGACAAGCAGCCACCTGTCAGTCTCCTGCTACAGCCCAGTACACTGCACCAGTGCATACTGCCCAACCTGACCTCACCTGACCTGGCCAAGAGGGCAGTGAGAGGTTTTGCATAACTCTCTCCTGAGGTGTTGCTGCAGGGAAAAAGTTTCTCTGACTGGTAATTACAGCAGTTTCAGGAAAGCGAGGGAAGAGTGGCGTCCATCCAGAAATATGAATGCTGCCTGATGGATGCAGCACAAGAGGACATGGAGGCTCCTAAGGCCACAGTGCTGACTCTCTAGTGCTGTTAAACTAGGTGTTACTGTAGCAAACTCAATGAGAAACATATTTCGAAAGTGGATCACATGACCAGGGCTGGCTCCAGCCATAGGCAGGATTGGCCCCCAGTTTTACAGCATCACGGAGGAAGCAAAATGGACCTCACTTTCCTTGGTGGGGGGGCCTCCCAGGTAAAGCTTTGCCAAGGGCAAAGGCAGAGCTGGCGCGGCATATCACATCCAGGCAGTGAGAGTTTTCGGTTCTTCTCCTTCATTACTGTCTGACTTTTTTTCCTATACTATAAAGAATTTAGTATCCATGACCTAGTAATGTATTACCACACACTCTTGTTAGATGCCTGGAGGAAAATATATTGTGGATGGTAACAGATAAAAATTAATGGAATTTAAATTGAACTGACACTTATCCAAGAATCACACGTTTTTGGTATAATATGGAAGCAGGTTTATTAGTGGAAAACTTTGGATCAAATTTGATTATCTTTTGAAATTTCTGAGATAACACCAAGATGGCTCCACGAATAGCAGCCAGGGTATGGCACCTTCCATTTTGTCTTTTTTTTTTATTTATGTAGTGGATTGCGAGCCACCCCTTTCAGGAATAATCAGAGGAAAAGGGATCAACTTCGATATTAATTGCATTAAGGTTGGAAAGTGTTACGGCTGGTCTTGACGCAGGGAAAGACGCACATGCAGCCGAGCTGATGAGGTTAGCTGACGGATTCAGGAAGGTTGAAACACCAAGGGAAACGAAACATACAGCAACCGGGGAGCAGTACAGCAATACTGCAAATATTAGCTAACATGCAATATCCACACACACATTAGAGGCTTTGAAGTACGTAGGACTCGGGGAACACATAGAAAGGGATGGCCAGAGACCCCAGTTGGCCAAACTGGGAACCCAACCAACTGAATGGGCCAGGACACGGGCCGATCGTGACAGGGAAGTACATTAACAATGCCGATTCCCTGTTAACATCTGACTTCTGACTAGGGAACTCCCGGTAACACTTTACTTAAAGCAGTCATTATACTCCATTACACAAAACTTCATAATGCATTATAATGCATTAATAAAGTGTTATAAATCCAGCTAAAACGATTTATATAACACATTATATTCATGTGTATTATACATTAAGAATGCTCTACGAAGGGCGGCACGGTGGCGCAGTGGGTAGCACTGCCGCCTCACACCTCTGGGACCAGAGTTCGAATCCGGCCCAGTTCCATGTGTGTGGAGTTTGCATGTTCTCCCCGTGCCGTTGTGGGGTTTCCTCCGGGTAC
>JAODKL010000107.1:968563-990548 GCA_026780765.1 Petrocephalus schoutedeni | reverse complement strand
CTTCGGTCGTTGAGAGGGTCAGTACAGGCTTGCCAGAGAGAATCCTGACAGGGCCTGCAAGGCCTATGGCCTTACAGTATCCAAATACTTATATAAGCATATATGAGCATTATAATGCATTATGAAGGTATTTATAGTGAATTATATAAAAGACCTTCATGGAGCATTCGTAATGCATGAGAAACATGGCTATAATGTGTTATGCCTTTATAAATATTCATTGCTGTGTTAATCATACTTAATAAATGTGTTACAATGAATTATAATAACACTAATTATGCTTTATGAATATGGGCTTCCTAAACAGTGTTACCCCCAAATACAGACTGCACACAGCACCAGGGTAGGAAAAGTACTTGATTGTTGCTACTCCACGATCAAAGATGCATACCATTCAACATGTATATCGTTCAGTATTTGGACAGTCTGACCATATCATGATCAGCCTCATCAGTAAATACAGGCAAAAACTTTCTTTTCCAAGCTACTTCTATCCTATTCTATCCTAGTTAGACCAGTGATGTCATTGAAAAGATAGAGATGGATCTGGATGTTTTCAGGGATACAACCAGCAACCTAGAAGAATACATAGGTCCTGTGACAGCATGCATCAGCTTTTATAAAAGACAGCTGTATTCACACAAGGTCCTGGGTGATTTACTGCAACAACAAGCCATGGTTTACAGCAGAACTCGGGCAACTTTGCAAGAAAAAGAAGATATGAGTGAGGATAATAATTTAGATTGCCCAGAGTCCTACATATGGGCTTGTGCACTTCAGCTCTACACTCAATACAGCATTTTCAGAAATTCTCTTAAGGCGCTCTCCCATCTTACCGCACCTGACTCCATCTGTTGGACTTCCTGACAGACAGGAGACAGCCCATGAGGCTGGAAAAAGCCACACGACACACTCTGTCCCTTACCAGCAGTGCTGGGTACTCGCTACACTGCTACTCGCAACATAAATGAGTGCATCCCCAATGACTCAGCTCCTTGTAGAAGACCCAAGACTAACAGATGATGGTGATGAGTCTGCATCAGGAGGTATATCAGCTGATGTCCTGATACTGTCAAAACCACCTGAAGTCCAATGCTTTTGCTGCCGTTAGGAGATGCCCCCCTCCCTGCTCCCCGTCCCCAAATCATCCAAGGCTGTATATATATATATATGTATATAATTCTGTGTTTTGTCTTCCTTTATACCTACCCCGTGTCTCTGTGCTTTTATCGTTTATGTGAAATGCTACTGCAGCACAAGATTTTCCCCTTTGGCGATAAATAAGGCACTCTCAATCTGAAATGTACCTAATTACTTACTACTGCTGCTATCCAGCGCTGTGCTATATGCTGCACATAGTGTGAACTTAAATGGCCAATAAAGCTCATTCTGATTCTGATATATAGACAGCTACTGAGCTCAATACGCTGCATATGCCTTCTGAAGCACTGCCAGCCGACAGGACACCCCAGAAACATTCGGCACATTACCTCTAGACAGCAGCAACTTCCTGAAACACTACGTGAAATGATCAACTGTGTGAAAATCCCCAATAAGGTTCGTCAGACTCTCCTATCCTCTCACAGGGAGATGGAGAGGCCATGTTTAAATTTTAGCCTCATTAATGGAAAGAAATGAGTCAGACTCATACTCATAAATTTGGTTTTTCAGAATCTGACAAAGCTGACTTGATGGTTGAAGAGAAGGTACGGACCTGCCATGTGTATCATCCTGCTAAACCAACTGATGCAAGGGCCTGGTCCACTGAACCTCTGCCTGATCCCAGCATGCTGCCCGGCAGCATCATCCATTGTAAATCCACCACTGCTTGGTCCTGCCTGCTCCCTTCCCCAAACATTGTAATTTTAGTGCAGAATACACATGCCCACAGGGCTCATTGACACTTCTGTTTGGTGTCCTCGATTCCTGTCCTGCATCACAGCTCATATATACAATGATCATTACTCCTAAATTGTCATGAAATGAGATGGACAATATAAATAGCAATGAATGAGATGGCAACTCAGCCCCATCATTGAAAAAAAATCTCATTACTGTCAATTTCACTTCTAAAACATATAAATGGCATTTTGATCTACAGAGCTGGAGCAATTATATGGACATTACAGTGAAACATCAAAGGAAGGTTTTTTTTGCACTTGGCAGTGATTCATGAAGTGGTTGCTACAAATTTTCTGCTTTTTTAAAGTATTGTATTTTTTTTCTTTATTTATAAGCACTGACTTTTGATGTTTAAGATATTTGAATACAATAAACATGTCTGTGAAAACTTGGATCCTTGATGTAGCATGCAAAATCATACTTTAATTAATGATATTTGTGTTGTAATAGGTAGTGTGGTGGGGAAGGGCCTGCTTCTTGAAGGCCATTGAGTTGAGTCACAGGAGGGAGCCTCCTGCAATTTTTTTGACCTAGGAACACATCCTGAATAAGTTCCCAGCTTTATGAATAGATAAATGCTGAAAGTGGGCTGAAAATGTCAGCTAATAAAACTGAAAAGAAATTAAAAGTGTGCATCATTTATTGCAGCTTTCATAAATGCGCATGTACCAAGTTACAGATCCAAGCCCTAGGCTTTCTGCTGCCTCTAGGTAATTACAGTGTGGTAGTGGTGGTGGTCCTGGGAGCTTTGGGACCCCCTATTACCTGGATTGCCTTTCAGGAAGGAAGACCCCCCCCCCCCAAAAAAAAAGAAAAAAAAACAATTAGTTGCATAAATGAGTAAAAAAAGAAGTTACAATTCTACATGAACAAATAACACATTTGTGGATTTATAGTAGATGCCAGAGGAGGCAAACTGTTAGCTTGCTGCTAATTAGCAAAAGGACCAGGCCCCACTGAGGCACAGTCTCCATGCTGCTGGTTGCATATGACAACAAGCCGCATTATGTGCTACTTCAAGGACCCAGGCAATTTATAACTCCTAAATGTGCAATTAGCTTAATTGTAGAGTTTTGCAGTATTGGTTGCTGAGACACAATGCGATTTGTGTGTTAGGTGTGCCCATGTGAATGAATGGTTTGTGAGTGTGCCCTGCGATTGGCAGGTGCCCCATCCCAGGTTGCTCCCTGCCTTGGACAAGTAGTTACAGAAAATGGATGGATGATCTGCTTTGACAAAATAACAGGTAGAATTTTGCATATTGTCTGGAAATGTTACAGTTTAGTCGGGATTGCAGACGGCGTAGCAAGTAATCTTTGGGAAATGATGCTTTGGGCACCACGCCGGCGTGAATGTCCACTGCCTTAGTACAGTGCTTGAGAAAGGTGAGAGTGAGGGCCAGAGGTGGGTTTCGAACCCACGGGGACTGGGGGAGACTGCGTGCGAAACGCAGCGCCTTAGACCGCTAGACCTATTCCTCAAGTAAAATGAATGTCATTTGTCTTATTCTTAATCTTTAACCAATCATGATGGCACATACAGGCGCACACGATTGAACATACGCCTGCACCCGATCACACGTACACGCTCACACGATTGACTGCGTTTACTGAGACACCATTAAGCAATACACCTGGCACTCGGGTACAGTATAACCCCACCTCATGACTGAATCCATAATTCATGAATGTGCTCATATGAATATGCTTGTGCATAAAACTGTCGACGCAAGAGTCAACAAATAGTTCTATGTTCTCTGCAATCAGAAGACTGTCCAACGCGGTTGGATTGATTAGATTAATTTGTCTTATTTATAATTAATAGGTTATAGCTGAGTTAATAATGTCTACCCTATAGTACAAGATGTCGGTGAAAAGGAAGAGCACACACACATACACATATGTAAATGGAACTGATGTGGTGCCGAGGTGTCGCCCATTGCATGGCAGCACTCGGGTCCTGACTTCTTGCTGCCCATCCAGGTAGGTGCATGGAACATCCTGTCTCTCTGGCTGTCGGTTTTGTTTCTCCTGCTTCATAAACCCTGCATTTCAGTGCTGGAACTGTCTGAGGTACGCAGACCGGGGAGTGGCCAGATAGGTGTATGTGGGTACACCTATTATTGGTCTGGTTCCTGAGGCTGATTCTCCAATTAGCTGTGAACCATCCAGTCTCACTGAGATTACACAGGTGGTAAACTAGATGAGGGTAGGGAAAGCTGCAGGCATCTGTGGTAGTGATAAGGCTGTCCTCCTGGCATTGCAAGCAATCTTTACTTCTGTTTGGGAGACTGGTGTCACCTCAACTGACTGGAAAGCAAGGCTTGTTGTCCCTATCTGGACAGGGATGGAAAGGGATGGTGGTCACCTGAATTGCGGCATCTACAGGGGATAACACTGCTCACAGTGCTGGGTAAGGTCTCTGTTAGGGTCATTCTCAAAGGGATCTGTGATCACTTGCTCGCTTACCGGCAACTAGGGCAGTCTGGTTTTACATCTAAGAAGTCTACCATCAACTACATTCTGACACTGAGGGTTCTTATCGGCTACAAATGTGAATATTGACAAGGTTTGTCATTTTTTGTGAAGTGTTTGATTCAAGCTGCTCTGTGGAACAACCCTGAAGTTGGTGGATGCCATGGGTGGCCACAGTTGGACTGTGACTGCTTTGCAGAGTGGAAGCAGAACCTTTGCACTATTCCCAGTTGATTCTGGGGTATGTCAGGGGGATGTTCTTGCTCCTACCCTGTTCAATGCTTGCATGGACTGGGTGTTGGGCAGTGTTGTGGGGTCCAGAGGCTGTGGGGCATCTGTTGGTGAAGAAAGATTCATTGATGCTGACTTTTTCGCTGTGATCTTTGCGGAGTCATTGGAGGCTCTGAGTGGGGCTCTTGAGAGACTGAGTGAGAAATGAGTGTCTGGGCTTGTGGGTGTCCTGGATAAAAACCAAGATCCAGTCCTTAATGACCTCTTAGGCACAGTAATCAACAGTGCATCTGTCTGTGGAGAGAATGTCGACTACATCAAGAGGTTCTCTTTGGCAGCGACATTCATGTCTCTGGTGACTTTTCTCATGAAGTCAGTAGATGAATTGGGAGAGCATGGGGGGTCATGAGGTCACTGGAAAGGGGTGTGTGGCATTCCATATTTCCTTGTAAGAGGATGAAGGTTCAAGTCTTTAGAGTCCCTGAACAGGTGCTCCCTGTTTTGCTGTATGGCTGTGAGACAAAGGCGGTATCCATTGACCTGAGATGAAGACTGGACTCATTTAGTACTGTTTCTCTTTGGAGAATCCTTGGTTACCATTGGTTCGAACAAGCGGTTGCTCAGGGAGCCCTAAATGAGGCACATTACCTCTATTGTGAGGGAGCATCAGTTATGGCACTACAGTCATCTGGCACGTTTCCCTGAGGGGGATCCGGCTTACAGGACTCTCATTGCTAGGACCTGAATGGCCAACCAGGCCAAGCAAACATCTATGTAACACCTGGCTGCAGCAGATAAATGGGAATTTCTGGAGGGTGTCAACTGGGATCCCGAGGTATATTGTTGTATGGTGGGGGTTGCAATACACTGTACCAGTGCCGGCTACTCAACTTGACCTGACCTGTTCTGATACATCTTTATTCTTTAAATTCAGCTCCCTTTAACATAATTATAAACTGTGAACGTTATGGTGAAATAATTCAAGAAATGGTGATGGCAATGCATATTTAGACTTTGAAGAAGAAAGCAGCTTAATAAGTAATTGATTAATCCTTACTTGTTTGTAGATCAAAGATGTATAGATCACAGTTATAGCAGCCCAGTCTAATTCTTTTACTAAAATGAAAACTTGCATATCCGAGATGCCCCAGCGCATGGACTATGTGTTTCTTATGCAAATATCACAATGACTACATAACTAATGGAAGCCTAATCAACAGATCTCCTCTGCTTGTGACATTTCTAATTAAATATCTGCATTTATAAAGGAATATAGGCTTAATTTTTAATCAGTTTCAGAATGCCTATCAGGAATAGGAAGTCAACTTTCCTTCTTTGTAAGGAAGAACATCCTCCACCGGAGTCATTCAAACATGATGTAGTGGTGCGTAGCTTGGCACGTTAGTGGGCTGGGCTTGCAGCCAGCAGTGTAATCATAGCATCGTCCAGCCCCTCAGCAAGGCCTTTTACCCAGTATTTCCCAACCTGGTCTTCGGGGACAAGGGAGGGAGCAAGAATGTGGACTGTCTGGTAGGGAGCTTGGGGGGAGCAAAAACATGGACTGACTGTGATTCTCGAGGACTGGATTGGGACTTGAACATTGGGGAACACTGCCTTAATACCAATAGCTCCAGGGATGCTGGCTGGCCCTGCTCTCTTATTCTCACTCGTGTGTCGCTTTGGACAAAAGCATCTGAAAAGTGAGCGCAATTATAGAAATCCCCTGATTGCCACAAACATACTGTACCATTGGAAGTTAACAGAATTTTATCATGTTACGGAATAGGGAGTTAAGAGTGATGTGTTGTGGTAGGTAATATAATATAGCAAAATATAGTGAATATAGTGAACAGTAACTGAGCCCTAACTAAGGGACTACATACACATTGCTTAGGATTATATTAGTATACCATATCATATTTAACAACACAACAGTCAGAAACATTTTACAGTAAAGCAGCAGCAGTGACCGTGTTTAGGGATCGTATCGGCCGTGTCACAGTTACAATAGCAATTTCAAACTGAACAATTTCTGTACATGGTTTCAGGTAACAGTCACAACCTTCCCCTGCCTCTGATATCAAGATACCGCAGATCTTCTCTTAAGGTTTCCATTCTCCACTCTTCCATTGCACTACACTTGACACAAATCTTTGATTGTCTCATCACCATCACCCTGGTGAAGGTTGGTAAAATATAGTGCTTAACGGCTGATATACAGTGGCTGGATTTAGATTTCATAAATCAGTTTAAATTGTTTCAGTGAAGAGTCACTCTGAATTATTTTCTGTTCCTCATGGCTCCACTGTTTCAGATCTATAGTAAATGATCTATAGTCAGCGTACTTTATTTGGAAGGTTGTAATAGCCAGAATGTCCCCCACCATTTAGTTATTTGTTAAATGAAAGGGTAATTTTAGATATTGTGTCTGCATAACTTCCAGTTCTTATTGTTGTAACAGATGTTGTAACATTTTAATGAAATGGAAGACTGTAAACATTTGTGTTAGGACTAAATAATAGCATTGTTGTGATAAGTAATAATTAGTTATCTCAGAGATGAAGAGGACCAAACCAGAAAAGTGAGGTAAGGCAGGTGTATTCATTACGATTTCCCTGGAAACTGTTGCTAAGGTAACACACTTGATCCTGCATTCAGTGTGATGACCTTTATAAAGTTCACCATGCTTCTTTGGCTCCCCAATTCCCAACATTCCTGACATTCTGAAGAAAAATCCATGTTAATTCTGCCAATGCAATGTTACCCTTCAAGGGTCTATCTGTTTCAAAGCAAATCTAGCCTCCTGACTGTAATCTGATGTTTTTAAAGTACAAATCCTACCTGAAATAAAAGTTATTCTACAGTAAATTGCAATTGATCTCTGATAATCTACCTTCCATTTTATGAAAACTCTACTAGAGTGAAGGCTATAGGTGTAATAGTTAAGCTATGCTAAGTCTAACGCTGAATCTTGCAGCGACTCAAAGATGCTGCAACCCCTATAAAATTATAAGGATTCTTTTATCTCCAATGAAACAAATAAACTAACAGAATAAATTCTACATTTTATCATATTTGGGAATATGATGAAGTTCAGAAACTCAGCACTTCAGTGGCAACACTCTCTTAGGCAGTTAGGTAGGCTGGCGATCTTCTTGGATTGGTCGCTCTGATGGCTGTGATTCCCGGGGAGTAGCTGATGCTGTGGTGCATCAGCTCCTCCCAATCGTGTATGAAGTCACTCCTTTCAATGAATGACTTGGGCTAAGGCACTCTCTGGGTGTCTTGTTTGTTGTGTCAGTGTATGTTCTGCGCTGAGTCATTGTCTGTGTGAAAGTTCGCACAGATCACATTTGGGGACCAAAATGTCCCAGAGTGTGGTAAAACCTGAAACTCCCTTACTTTTGAGAATTTTTCTCAGGCCTCCTTTTGTATACTGTCGATTTTATGAAAAATCTGTGAATGCAATCAAAAAAGTAAAAATGCCAAAGGCCTTTTATTTTTGCCGGTTGCTGTGGTTAAGGTTAGGGCTGGGTAGGGGCTAAGGGTTCTGTAATTGGGATTAGGGTTTTTCCCATACAAATGAATGGATGGTCCATATTTAGATAGGTACTCAGGTGTGTGTGTGTGTGTGCGTGTGTGTGTATGCGTGCACATCGTCTGCAATGGACAAGTGTCCCATTGAGGACATTTCCCGATCTTATTCCCTTTGCTGCCTGGGATTCCAGTCCAGGCTTAGCGTCACCCTGTATTGAATAAGACTTGGTAAGAGGTAGGGAATATCCATGGATAACAGAGAGTTGCTCCTGTTGACAGGTCAGGCTAAGGTAGGCCTCATGAGGTACATTTCTGTTTTTCTTCATCAAAAATTTCCTTGCAAACGTACGCAATGTGTGCATTTCATACTGTATAACTCTAAAATATTCTCAAGCCTAAAACATGGATATAGAGTATATGAACACTTGTACAAAAAGAATGTAATTGTTTGCACAAAAATCAGCAAGCAGGACTGAATTTTCTGTAAGACCCCAGACATTTAATTATTCAAAAAATACACTTGTTTTTTAATAAACAATTAGGCAACAATATACTCAATGCAAATGCATTATAAATTTGTTATTCTGCTAATTGAAAGAATGAAATATGTAAAAAAAAAAAAAAACATGCAAACTTGAAATTGATGTAAATTTTTTAGCTAAACATTTTCTGCAATAAAATTTGCAAGATGGCTGCACTCAGTTAGCCCATACTGTGCGTGTTATTATTCCCATTTGTAGCCTATGTCTGATTCTCTTGCCATTAAATGAAAACCTGGAATAGAGTATATGACGCAAAAGTTAACCTGTGTAGGGCCATACTCCTCTAAGAGTAACACCGACATGGGGAGAAAATACCACGGAAAAAAAGGATAAAAGATTAAATTAAAGACAGGACACATTATTCAGCATGTGTGACTGTTAGCAGCATGTAATCTAGGACTCCTCTTTATGTATATAAAGGTTTCTTTTCTGACTCCCACATCATATTGTGTAACAAACCAAAAAGAAAAGTATTGTTTGTTCTGATCTAAACTGGGCTCCAACTCCATTCCATTTCGAGCCTCCAGTTCTTGAATCAGTACCAGCAGTAAATAGACATGTATATTTAATCATTCTGACCGGCAGGATTATTTTAAGTCAAGTCAGCTGCAACAGGCGTCTTGTTAAAAAGAGCGTCCTCCTTCTCACACTTCTCATTAAACCCAGTCCCAACTCAGTTTCTTCCCCTGATGCCTGCTTTACTTTGTCATTCATACTGTACGTTTTTGGAAACTACTATCTATGCTGGGCATGTCTTAGCTGAGACAGTCACGTTCCAAGAAGCATACACAAAAAAAAAGCCTTCCGAATGAACCTGACAGCGATTCTCCCGCAGGCTTGCGTCCCATGCTGCTAGGAACACTCCGACATGATAGACACCATGTTGTCTAAACATCAAATGTTTCTTTCTGTAGGAAGCATTCCAGGGAGTGAAAAGCGTCCTTTTCTCAACAAGTAATCATTACCTTTCTGTCAGATTGGCTGCTCACCTATGAGGATAGTGAAAATTATTGCAAAATATTTTACTGACATGGCTTGTCCCACTCATATTTTCATAATTTCTGGTTATATAAGCATTTACTTATTTTGCTATTAATATTGTTTATACATCTTTTTTCAGTTTTTAAATAGCTATTAATCTATTCCAGGGATAGGCAGTCTTATCCAGAAAGGGCTGTTGTGTATGCAAGTTTTTGCAAATCCCTAACTAGATTGCTAATTAGAAGACTGGTTAGCTGAAGAGTTCCCACACCTGGGCTTGAGCAGCTGACCTAAAGTTTATCCCAAAAACCTGCAGACACACTGGCCCTTTCATGTTAAGATTGCCCGCCCCTGATCTGTTCTATAGAAACATCAGTTGGTCTAACTCTTTCAGCTGAGAGAAAGCCAGAGTACCTGGAGGATACTTATACAACATAGGAAGACAAAATGCCCTGCTGTGTAGTTGGGATTCGAACCCTTAACCTCAGAGGTGTGAAGTACCAATGGGACCTACTGACCTAACATACTGCTAAAAGATGTGCCCAGAAAACGCACATAATTTGTGCTAGTACATGGCTGCCTTTGTAAATAAAACATGAAGGATCAAAAGCTCATTACACAGTTTCAATCAGACCCTGCACAGAATATTTCTGACACACTTGAATATCTGTACTTTTAGTTATTGTCATGCCAGGGCATGGATCATGGACCACAGTGTGGTTTAGAGACAGAGGGAACCTCAAGCACAACTCAAAAGAATTAGAAAAAAGACCATGAGGGGTCTAAATGAAGGCAGGGATGTAACACAGGATCTTACAAAGACTAAACACAAGGAAACAGTGAGGACACGCATGAACTTGGAAAAGACTATGCAGCGGGGAACATCTAACAGCAATGCTTGCAATGGCCGGCCAGGTAACTGGAGATCTACCACTCTGTGATCTACCAACCAGAGCTTAGATGCAGCCCTAATTTAACTCTCCTGATACAGAAAATCGGGTCCTTTAGTAGCATCTCAGTATTAGAGCAAGCTTAGCTTCCACATGATGAATTTCCCATAGTTTGGGATGCGTGGTAAGATTAGGCACCCGCTCAGCCCACTCAGCCATGCAGCAGCTCAGAAAACAGGGAGAACTATGGAGATTGTGTGATAAACCTAGGGAAAGGCGGAGAGTAAAACAGGAGGACCAATAACACTTGCTGGTCAAACAAGGAACCTATGGGAATAATGGACAGAACTGGACAAGGCAGCGACTGATCCTGACAGGTATGATGTCAGAGCAAGAGGTCTTAGATGCATATCTTCTCAGATTTCTATTGGCTCCAGAAGCATAATAAATAATTATCAAAACAAAGGTAGCGACAGATTTCAACTGCAGATGTAGTTTAGAACTATTGCCAAACATCTTTGGGACCAGGGTTTGAGTGTCCACCAGGGCCCCATGTGTGGAGTTTGCATGTTCTCCCCATGTCATTGTGGGGTTTGAGTATTCCTCTGAGTACTCCACTCCCATCATTCTGTGATGTGGTAAGCTGAAGGCTCCTGTTGTGATGATACACATGATGGCATCTCCCTTTTAATTCTGCTGGTGATCCCACATCTCATCTTTTTGGGTACCAACCCCAGGATAGTTTTCCAGACCTAGACTGCTAATTTATTTTTTAGTGATTGCCTTCTCAATCATGCAAAGCGCTGCATACAGATTAATGGTGCTCACAGGTCTTCCCTTATTCAAGTCACCTATCCTCTAATTGCCAATTTGTAAATCAATCAATCTGTGGCTCAGATACTGTTATTATAATAATTGTATAACATTGCTGTGGGTTGCACAGAAGGTACACAGAGAGCCTGCTCTGGACTGATTTTGAACTTGGCCTGAATCTCGATCCCTGATTTCTGGATTATGGTTTGGTTCTTGTCATTACTCATCATTCGACTGAGATGTTTTGCGCTTGGATGTCGAAATTCTTTTGTAGCAGAGTACTTCACAATCGTGGGAGTGTGTGCCTGCTACAATCACCCACTTCTGCCATTTTTACCGTGACAGTTGGCCATATTGATTGCAGCGCCTGAGAGATATGATGAACATCCAGAGAGTGTGAGGCTTTCCCAACGCAGTGTTCCCTATACCCCCGTTCCCGGGAACAATTTCAGTCCGATATGGACAAGATTCATTAGTTTTCTCTCTGCTTCCAGGAAGAGCCCTGGAGTGGGCTACTGCTCTCTGGCATCAGAATTGCACTAATCTAAATTCAGAGGAGGGATTCTGAATTACTGCCTGTTTTGTAAATGCGATTTGGACTTAGTTTTCGCCTTGCTTGGGTCTGGTTTTGAACTTGGCATTAGTTTTGACTGTGCTGCCTAGATTATATTTAGGGTGCCTGACATTGCCTATTGCAAATCATTAAACCTGTGTATTCTGCACATGGATCTCTGTTTTGGTTTGTTAAGTTTCAAAGGGGGCCAGCTGGATGGTGCCACTACTACTGGAGCCTTTAATACACTGCTCATTCTACAGAATAACTCTTGAATAATGTTTCATAAAGAACATTTAAAGGATTTCCATTACAATTGCCAGGACTGCCATGTAAACACTTCTCTGTTTTTAACTTAAAAAAAATGGGGAGACTAGTTAAGGCAAATCGCAGAAGCCATGCATATGCACTGTGCACATAGAATGTCTTGGGATGTTTGCTTAATTTTGTAAAAATGTTGCAAATATAGTTTATTACAAATGTCCATTGACAAGCTTAACATAATTGCTCATATCTTCCATGCAGACATTTTCGGTTTGTTATGTGTCATTCATTCCATTCTATTCTTGCCATTTTTCTGTTAATTGCAATTAAAGGTGCATAGTGGGATTGTTTTCAATGTCTTAGGCCATAGGCGAGAGGAGTGTGTATGTGTGTGTTTTGTGCTGACCCTGAAACTGAGCTGAAACCGGCAGCTTGTAAAGATAACTGGAACCTCCTTTGCTGAAGGAACAGGATGTTCTTTATCGGCTCTGCAGTGTCGCAGAGGAAGATAACAGGAAAGCAGTCATGGATATCTGATTGGAGAAACAAGCTTATGTTCTTAAATGTTCTTATGAGTGTGCTTCATTTATCTATTTAGAGCGTTATATGATCTAAAGAGTTCTAATAAATGAGCTGTAATGAATTAAGCTAATGGACCCAATATATGTTGGGACACGGGTACTCTGATTTGCTTGATTGTATGGTATTGATTAATATGGTGATATGTAAGTGGCTAGCAAGGGGAGGGGGGTATTTTACCCAATGGGGTAAAAGATTGCCTTTTAGGGCAGTTACAGAAATGCATAAAACCTGAGCATTTTCTTAGTTCAAGGGTTCGGGGGATGTTTCCCTGCTGTCAACTCTGGGGCACCCTGCCTTAATAAAGAAATGTTATCTTACTCAAGTAGTGTCAGATACAGTAGCTTTACTTCAGCCCTGGCAGAATTTAGAGCAGGACAAGGTGAGTACAGGTTTTTACCTCCACAGCAAAAGTGTTATTAATTAAAAAGCACCCAGTAGGACCTGTCAATGAACTTTTTACTCAGAACAACTCTTTTAGAATTATAATTTGGGTTTCAATTTATAACTACTTGAAATGAATGTTTTACTTAAAATTACTGGTTGTTTCTAATGTGATATGCATTTTCTGTAAATGAATGAATAAAGTAGTGATTTTTGTTATAAAACAAAAAAAAACTACAAATTTTTTTACTAAATTAAGCAAGTGTCCCAAGACTTTCTGTGAGCACTGTTCCCTAACCTGGTCCTCAGAGCCCATTGGACAGTCCACGTTTTTGCTCCCTCCCAGCCGCCGAACAAAAATGTAGACTGTGATTGGCAGGGAGCTGGGAGGGAGCAGAAACGTGTACTGTCCGGAGGTGGGGGGCCCTGCGGTAGAAAAGACAGACTGTAGTGCATGTGAGATGGCTTCACATAGCAGAGCCTATTGCATGTAACATTTTCTGGCATGCTCACGAGTCCTGTTTATAGCCCCTGTGTGTAGTTTTAACTGTAAATACTTGCTATTTTTCCTATTGTGGCATGTAAGTTTGCCTGTGTCTTGAATTAACACTGTCCGACCCTCTCGTGTCTTTAGCCATATATAAATTACCCGCCGTGTGTGTACTGTCCGGAGTCAGACCTCCCCATATTTCCGTGTTATTTGTGGTAAGAGTAAGTTTTTTTTGAGGATTAAAATGAAAGAGCAATGTCATGTAAAACCCTCTTGTTTATTTTCTATTGTCGCGATGCCCTCAGTCTGCCAATTCCTACAGTACATTTTGGTTTAACCTATGACGCCAATATTTATAAATTTGTTTCAGGCAAAACCTCCACTATCCTACAAAAACAAAAATCATCGAAGGCCTGTGACATTTTAGAACCAAACTTAATTTTCCATGTAGCATGAACACTGCCAGAAAATATCTCCTCACAGTGATCTAACAGGTTACAGTATTTACTTTTAAGTATCATGTATAAAGACTACGTATGTAATTTTTGTAAACTGCTTAAGTAATTTTCTGGCTTTTGGGTAAGAGTTCTGAATGGTCCCTGGAGACGGTCATGGCGTTTTAGAGATAGTTGTTTATAACTCTTCTGCGAGGAGCTACTTAATGTTCTGGGATGGCTTTAAATTTGACCACTTTCCTGCCCATGCTTAATTGGCTATTATAGAACCCCTGAGAGTCTGAAGGTTAAAAAAAAATGGCAGCTTGTGGTTAAAAAAGCTCATAAGCCAATAAATTAGATTTTAGCCTTTTGAAGATAGATTGGACTTAAATGCAAGCAAGAATTAAAACAAAAACTTGAACTATTTAATAACAGTATAGTAAAATAATTTTAATGTTTATTAAAATGACTCTGTGCACCTGGATTTTTCAGATTCCCTTGAAGTCTTCACTGCTGGTCGATGTTGTTGTTGCATATGCTGCACAGACGTGCTGTTTAGGCGAGTCATTGTCCAAAGGTGACTGTTTTATAGAAGTAGCCCCCAGAGAAATTACTAAAAAGTTACCTTGGCTACCTGACTTTTCTGACTGCTTACAGTAAACTAAATTTAAAATGTCCTGTTAACTCAAAATATCTGTAGGTATTGCTGCTGAATCGCATGTTTTGTCTTAGATTTACATAATCATACTGTAAATGATGTAAAGCTCGGCAGACCCAGACATCACAGAGGCAAAGAAGCTTAGGAGATTTATTTAACAAAAAGCGCTGTTTTTATTAGCACCCCTTTAAAGGACTCAACAAACCACCAGCCAACCCATAGTACATTTCCCAGAAGCTGCTATTAGCAATCAGGTGCATGGTTGTAAGTTGCCAACTATGCTTTTAAGAAACGCACCACAGATCTTCTTATTATACTATAACACTACCATCACATTTCGATTGGGCGGGGGGGGGCTTTCATTGCACCCAGTGGGTTCTACACACAAAAGTTCCTACAGAGTGGCTGCAGACCCACAAGAATGGGACGAGGGTCATGTACAACACAGGTAAGTCCATGTGCTACAATCGGGGACATAACACAGCTACATACAACAGAAAACATGTTCAGTTTTCCTGTGGAGCTTGATGGGAAATGCAAATGAGCTCCTCTGTACAGGACCCTTACGGAAATTCACTATGGTTTCCTATGGTTTTTTGGGTTCTGGGTATGGGCTTTTTACAGTAACCATGGTTTTACTATGGTACTTATGATTACTAAGCTCCTACCCATAGTATTACCATGGTTTACTTATACTGTAGCACTTCATGGTAACTGTGGTACTACTATGGTTTACTTATCGCACTGCATGGTAAGAGTGAAACCATTATAAAACCATAGTCATAAACTCATGGTTACCCAAAAAAACATAGCAAAACCATGGTTCATTTTCGTAAGGGGAGCCTGCTGGCCAAAGCCACAGTATGCATCTAGCATACTTATAATTTGTAACTTTTCTTGAGAAGTCACTCACATGGTATCCGCATGGTATTGTGTGATTAGCATCTGCAATCAGGCCTCTCACAGACTTAATCCTGCTGGGTATCTATTACATTGACTCTTTGTATTGCTTTGTGCGTTATGTAGTTAAGTGGCCACTTTAAACTGATCTGTGTACATTGATGTGAATTACAAATGATGTGTGTTATTCCCACCAAGCGAATACATTATATTTTGATTAATTCTTAATTGTCTGAAATTGTTACATCTATTAAATTCCTAGGTAGTGGTATTACTGTATTCTCTGGTCAAGATAAGTACATCTGAGAGCATGAAAGAGCATCACGCATTACAATCTAATGACTCAAGCTTTTCTGATTAATTACTTGGGTCAGTTAAATTTGAGGTGAGCAGCTATATAATATTATACATACGATTATGCATAATATCATAAACTGCCTTGCAGCCTCTGAGCTGAATCAATCATACATACAGAAACTGTATCAGTCCATGAGGTGAACTGATGAAACATTCTGGCTCGCAGCCTCTCAGTTGAGTAAATCAAATATGCTGAATTTGTGCCAGTTCCCAAGCTGAAACAATGCAGATATCCTGCTAGTCGGTAGCTGCCCCGCAGTCCCGGGACGGAGATCAAACTGCCTTTACATTATGGCCGTGGATATCGCTGATTCAGCTGAGTGTGCGTGACATCACAGTCAGGAAAGAATGAGCTCACTCAAAAGTAAGAGAAAACTAACAATAGTCATGATGGCCTTAAATTAACTAGCGTTCACTATGGAAGTATTCTAAAAGAAACCCTAAAATAAATTTAAAGTTTCAAATTTAATGGAGAAGCGCCATGCTGGGTGTCTAAACCCTTGCATTTCCATGGCAATTGATCGCCAGCTTGTACCCATGGGTAGTCCTCTTAATGAAACCCAGTTGACCCTGATTGAACTCATTATGCCGTCAGAGATGTCATAGGGTCAGCCCCATTGAGACAGGACAGTGATGTCAGAGCTGGGAAGCTTCTGCTGCCTTCTGACTGATGTTGGCTCACAGTCTGATCCATTATGATTTCATGCTTTGAATGATTGTAGGGTATACTTTCTATCTCATTACTATTACTATTGCACATGTGCTCATTTGATTCATCCATCCATCTTCAGCTACTTATCCTGGGTCACTGGGGAAGCCTGGGGCCTTTTCTAGGCAGCAGAGGGCACAAGGATGGTCCTGGGTTGATGCCGATCCATCGTAGGGCACATACTTGTACATACATAACAGGCAATTTTGAGATACCTGTTAGTCTAACTGCATTGAGCTGCGTGAGAAAAAGTAATGTAACATGCAATATATGGCCAAAAGTCAGAGGAATTTCCTATTTAATCCACTGCTGACACAGATGTAAAATTAAGCAAAATTATGTTATGCAATCTTCTGCGACAATCATTAGCAGCAGAATGGGGGGTTATTGCACGGAAGAGGTCAATGAATTTTCACTTGCCACAATCATACAGTAGGATACCATCTTTCCAACAAGTCAGTTTCTCACTTCTCTGCCCTGCTAGAGCTGTCCTGGTCAAACACAAGTGAAATGATTGTGAAGGACAAAACATCTGGGCACAAGTTACACTTACATATCACCAGCCAACTTCATATTAATACCTTTAGCTTCATAATGAGATGTTGGACAAGCTGGCATCCACATACTTTTTGCCAAATAGTGCATGTGACATTACCTGGAAATGTGAGAACACAATGTTACACAATGTATTCCATGTATTCCACTCCATGTAGTGAAAGGTGATTAATGGTCATTGTTGACACAACACAGCAAAATGTGTCCTCTGCATTTAGCCCATGCCACATTATGACACAGCAGAGGGCAGCCAGTTCAGCCTCCAAGGAGCAGTGCTTGGGGGCAGTACCTTATTCTAGGTACTTGGGGTTCCTGAACGTGCTACTGTACCTTTTGATTACACAGTCACTCTAACCATTACTCCACCACTGCCCCATGTTATGTTTGTATGTCTTATTTACCCAAAATTGATTTACACTTAGTGGTTAATTGGAATGATAGCTTTGTGTACTTTTCTGAAGGGTATAAAATCAAAGCCTTTCTGCTGACTTAAGCTTGTAGGTTATTGGCCAGTGGCACAATACCATCAACACAATTCCTTCTGTCATTTTTTGAAATATCTGAAAATGAATGGCTTTGAAAACATTGTTACTGTTGCCTTTGGAGACAGAGGAAAGGGAAGATTATGACAGTGTGAGTGGTCCTGTAAGAGCCGGTGCTTTGGTGAGCTGATGTAAACCCCTGCAATTTACGTCGTACAACAGTAGGCTCAAAGCATTCATCACCAGCTCTTCAGTGCAGTTGTCTATAAGGAAACATCCCGCTAATGACTAAGCTTGGGTCCTTTTCCCTGTCCTATGAAGTTCTGTTAGCAAGCTGAGTTAATATGACCTTCTAATGTCTTGCAGTGATGTTTGTCTGCAGGATTTTGGAGTCAATGTGCATTTATGTCTGCCATTTTGGTATCAGAATTCTGTAGAGGATGCAATTTCTGATACAAGAATAGGCTGTGTTTCTATGTGTCAAAAGCTTTTTTTTTCATTTCTATGTGTCAAAAGCACATACCTGATAATGATAAACAATGAACAACCTCATTTCATATGCTTTCATTTAATAACAAATGGCAAATCTGGAGGAATATTTCATAGGTAAATATTCTTGGAAATCTACTTGAATAAAGTGTTCAATGGCTAATCAAGATCGCTACATTAATTTTCTAGCATAACATAGAAACACAAAACCTAGTTCCTCTTCTCTTAGAGGGTTTTACTACT
The DNA here is from genome assembly GCA_026780765.1 of Petrocephalus schoutedeni. NCBI lineage: Eukaryota > Metazoa > Chordata > Actinopteri > Osteoglossiformes > Mormyridae > Petrocephalus > Petrocephalus schoutedeni. The sequence continues at coordinate 972,078 of JAODKL010000107.1, read as the reverse complement.
TAGCTTCCAGCTTGGGCATTTTGGTCTGCTGCACTCATGGTTTTTAGCTGTTGATGACACAGCTCCACACAGCAGGTTTTTGATGTGAATCCCAACAGTAAGCAGCCTACTGATGTCTCATGGTATTAATTAGCTTTATATTACAGTTTGCCATCTAATGAGTAAGGAAATGCAATCATCCTTGTCCTTTATAAAGGCTTTAAATAGAAGCAGGTACATCCTTATCACCTTCGGGAAACAATCATCAAACATGTTCCAGAAAATCAGGGCAAATATATATAAAAAATTGCTTTCTGTAAATTCTAAGATGGATTTTATCTAAAGGCTACTATAAATGTACACAGACAAATCATATAATGCTTTCAAATAATTCTTAAATTTATATTTATTATTAATGCTTAATAAGATGACATAAGATAACATTTCAACATATGTAAATAATCAAGGTATAGAAATAAATCATTATTTATAAATCTGTTTTGAAAATTAGAAATCTGATTAGCAACCCACAAAAGCAAAATATAATGAAACATAAATAAAAAAAAAAAACATAATGAACCATGATGGATTTTGGATGAAGTCTTTCATCTCGATCTCATAACTCTTTTCTTTTTTTTTTTCATTTTCTTGCCATTATAAGCTGAAGGTCATTGAAATAATGGCAAAGCCCCCTCTGTAAACAGTCCTACCAGGGGAGATGCCTTCAGGAATTGCTTGTGAGGTCTGATCAAGCAGTTAGTTTTTATCTAAAGGGCTTATTATGTATTATAACTGCAGAGCTGTTGGCTGTTTGGAATCTCACCAGGAAAAGAAAAATAGGAATGATGCCCATATTTTTTCCTACTTTGCTGCATTTTTCAAAAGGGTCAGTTGTGTAGATTAAATTGTAATCAGCTCACCTTTGCAATCTCAATACCCTTCACAAAGACAGTTTGGTTGAAAACAAAGCTATACTTCTGTTAAAAATAAGTACTTGTAGTCAATAATGCTCAGTAAAATGCATATCATTGTAAAATGATAACAGGATCTAGAAACCCACCATTAATAAATGTTTAATAAACATGTTTTAATGCCCCAATGAGTTGTTTGGGTACTAATTTTTAATGAAATTCATTAGCAGCAAAAGTCACAGGGCAGTTTGGTCAATCGCCTTAATGTATGAACTGTATTCGTGCGTTCAGATACATCAGACTTTAGCTTTACCGACCACAGTCCACATCTGAGCAGCTCTTTGGGAAACAGTCTCTAATTGGAGGATAGCTGTCCTGGCCACCTGCCAGTCTGTCTCCAGATCTGAGATCCAGGCCTGATTTAGCGGTCACCCTTCCTCGATCTTCAATGCCTATTTATTAAACACACCTGGAATTAATTTCCTGTTTATTCACACAAACAAAGTTTAAGCCCAGCATAGCGCAGTGTGAGCTGTTGTGCGTTTGACTCCATCCTGGTCGCTTCCTTGGCTGGCATAGTTCTGTGTTTTGACCCTTTGCCTGATTTCTTGTCTTAGTTTTACATTACAGTTCAGATTCTAATCTGTCCGAGTGCAATAGCGACTTCTGCCTGTTTCTTGAATTTATGGGTTGGTACTGTGTTTTGGCTCTGTTCGATACATGGCAATGGAATGCTCTGCACCTGGAGCTCAGCATGATTCATTACAATAACGCAAACTTCCCTGAGGGATTATGGATTAGAGTGAGACCCCAATAGTGAATGCAGAGCTACTTTTTTGGGGGGAGGGGGGGCAAAACATCCATCTTTTACAACTTGTATTCTGTGAGCCCCTATTGTAGCCCAGGAGGCAGAGCAGATCAAGCAGGTGACACCCTGGATGGGATGCCAGTTTTGTACATAAATCACCTAAATATGATTCAGCCATATTGCACATGACCAGCTTTTAAGCATTGTGATGTGCTGCTTGTGAGGCCATCCTCATCTTCAGGTAGGCTAATATTCTAACTGCTTGTTCCTTAATTAGGAGAAGCTACTTGCATTTTGCATCTTCAGCATGGAGAGCAGATGGTGGGATATCCTTCTGGAAGGGTGGCAGAGGAACAGCTGAGAGACAAAGAAAAACCTCATCCATGGGAAAGTCTCTGTGCTTTCAATCAGGAGCAGAGAGCAGCATTCAGCAGAAGACATTTGGGGCTATCAAACATTAAACCCATCAAAGAGGGCATGTCCACCCAAAACGGGAATCTCAAACAGGAATGGAAAAAAAAAATCACACACACACACACACACACACACACACACACACCGTTCATTTCTATGTGAAAAACCTTAACCATAACAAGACACCCTTAACCCCTAACCAGCCCTAACCTTAACCATAAGTAACCAAACAAAATACAAGACTTGTCATTTTCTGTGGAAAGCCTTCCCAGAAGAGTGGCAGCTGTTGTAGTTGCAGATGGGGGACCAGCTCCACATCGGTGCCTATAGATTTAAAATAGAATATCATAAACATTCCTGTGGGTGTAATGGCCAGGTGTCCCAATACTTTTGTCGACATACCATACTTTTCTGACCTGCTCATATAAAGCCAGAAGCTGGAGCAGGATTCTAAGGATTATTTTTAAGAATATGGCCATATTTTTTTCTTGGCTCACATGCAGACTTGCATCATCACTTTGAATGTTTGATGTTTCCTCTCTGCCCTCTGGCTTTGACAACAGCCAGTGACTACTCTTGTAAGTGGTCAAGTAAATAGCCTTCAATGACTGTGACCTTCAAAGATCACCCAAACAGATCACTGGGCAGTGGTGGGCACCATGGCGAATTCTTGGGGACACTTTAATCGGTGATGCAATTTTTACCACGGACATGATATATAAGAATGCGGCCTACATAGTCTTTTTTTTTCCACAATAAAAACATTTTGCCACTGACACAGAGGAGTCTTGCCATACACTCGTTTGTCCGTGTGCGGACGGGTTGACGATCCCTGTCACCAAGGCCTTGCCTACATAAGCAGCTGTTGGAGATGACTGGACAGAAGTGTACATTTTGTTCTATAATTCTTCACAGTGCAATTACTGTGCCTTCCTCATCCCTGTCTACTCATAAAACAACAATAACAGCCTGAAAAGCGACTATGCAACCACTGAACACCTGTGCCTTATAACCCAACGTGACCCATGCACATTAAGTTTTAAAACAGGCAAAAACTTAATTTTCTCAACTGGAGTAATATTTTATTGCTTAACGCGGAATCTGCAAGACATATTTCTTCAATGTCTTTAAAGTTCAGGAGGAGAGATGAAAGCAGAATGGAATAAACACAAACACAGTCAGCAGAGCCTGTTTCTCCTGAAATTCAAGGACTTTACATAATAGGAACAGCTATTCAGCGTGCGCAGAGGGTCAGACTAATGCCTGAACAGACACACACCGCTAAACAGAAGCTCCAATTGGAGGACACGTCATGCACTGCAAATTATCTGACACTTGCCATGATTTAAAATCTGACTTTCAGACATGATCGATAATTTGCCTTGTTTTAAAAATTACTTACT
>JAODKL010000107.1:933583-968463 GCA_026780765.1 Petrocephalus schoutedeni | reverse complement strand
ATTTCACTAGTTTTAGGTAAATTTTTTATCAAATGTAGTAATTGTTTCTTATTTTTAGACTAGCAATTTTTGCAGTGTGTCATATGGATGCTAAGATGAAATATTGAATTGTTTATACAAGCATGTATATAAATGCTCATATTTGCTTACATAATGGTATGCTGCTTCTTGTGCATCAGTTAAGATAGAGAAAATCAGGTAACCCTGAGAAACAAAATAGTCACTTCGTAATGTACATCTCCCATGCTCCACTAAAGTGTCTGAGGGCCTACGTATGTCGGAGAGGCATCTGAAACTGAGATACTCTTTCTGCTGTGAAACAGTTTCCTTCACATGACCCCCCTTATTGCTGGACATGGTGCTTGTGGCAGCATGGGCCACCTTCACGCATAATCCTTTCCTGCATTTTACTCTGTTGCCAGGAGGGGGGTCTGGAGATCCCTGTTTGGGGATGTGAGTGTCCTCCTGTGTATCTCACATGTCTCCCCTCCCACCCTGCCCCTCATGGAAATTAGAATCATTATTATCCAATTAGTCGAGCTAATGACACGTCGGAGAGAGAGCCACAGGGCCAAGTCATCCGTCTCTCCCCACCCCACCAACCTGCTCCTCTTCATTTTCGAGCTGTCTGCTATGGGTACAAAACACGCCACATCACTGAATGCGCTGATGTTTAAAATGGGGAGAATTTTCATGTTTTCCTCACTGTTTTGCCCAGAGCAGCAGGAAAAAATACTAAAGGATTCTATTCAATTTAGTTTTGATCAGCCAAATAAATGATTCCCAAAAGAAAACATTGTCATGAAAACATAAAAAATATGTTGAACAACATATTCTTGTAATTAGATAGGACAAGCAAATCACAGCATGAATTTCGAACCAGAATAACAAATTCATACGCATACAGCAATGCTGAAAAAGCTGTTCATTTCGCAGGGACACTGAAATAATCTTCTTCTCACACTCATAACAAGAAAAACATTTGTTTTCATTATATATGTGACATTGAATAATTAATGGTAGGTGTCTTTTTTAAGGCCCATTCTGGCATTTGAATTTACATCCATGTAAAACCTCAACAATGGTAATTAACATGCAGCGATTTTACTTGTGGTTACTTTTCCCAGTAAAACACCACTTGACTTCTATGGACCTTTATTTACCCCAGGAGCTTTTAGAAGCAAATCTAGCTCCTTCAGCAGCATGTGGCCATGTTGGCATCTCTGCTACTAAGGTGCCCCTGGAACATTATGATGTGGCGAGAGGCGGAGCTTTAACAGGCTTGTGAGCCAATGACATGCAGATGCCAAGTTTTGAAGTTGTTGATTTCACTGGCAACATGGAAAAAAAATGTAATCTACAGGCAATCTAGTATCTTAGGGATCTAGTGGCAGACAGCAAGAGATAGAGGCTGGCAGAAGTGACACGGGGCTCCAAAGCAGCTGGAGAGCGCTGACTTATTTTTTATGAGGGAAGAAAATGCATAAAATATGCAGGGAAAACAGTCAGGCTTTTCCATGGCACGTTACTATAGCAACTACTCCTAAAAATGGGCCATAACACAAAAAAACAGACAAGTGCCAAATGTGTAAATGTATGGAGACTGAAAAGTATGACTGACGTCACTGTTAGCATCAGATTTCGTGGCATTTGAACATTTTAGCACAAATATTATTTGGCACACTCCGTGAAACTCATTGCACATTAAAAACGCTGAAATTGTATGTCAGAGCAAGTAACCTATACAAAAAAAATACACAATTTGAAATTAATTTTCATTATTGTTTTGGATACACTAAAGTGCACAGTTGATAAATGTATTTTGATTAAAAATACATTATAACTTTATACTTAAATTAAAACTTGATACTTGCAACAATAAAACAAATTTCGATGGATTTAAAAAAAAAATTACAGTACGAGTTGCTGAGATATGTAATTGAGGTGTTTACATGTGATAGAAACACTCTACAGTCTGATGAAAGTTACAGCTAACTTCTGTGTGTAACTTTTTAAGTGTGTAATAAATCAAAAATGAAGATGTTTTCAAGGTTTCTCTGCCAGGAACACATAAGCACATCAAAAATTCCTGAAGAGAGACATTTTTTACTACAGAGTAAAATATCTGGATTTCATTCATGAAGCACCAACTTCTTTAATTATTTATATTGATGCAATCATTCTCTACAAGACCATTCTTTTAATATAGTTTACATTCAGCAGAGACAGACCTTATGGCCAGTGCTTTGTGTCCCTGGGAGAAACATGGGAGGCACAATAAAAACACGAAAGCAAAAACGACACCCAGCCGTGCACTCGCACCGGAAAGTGGTGACACATGCTTTCATAGAAGCCGTGATCATCTTACCACCCCCTTTAATGCCTTTTGTCTTGCAAATTAGTCAATTAAAACCTGTGTTCAAAAATAATTAAATCAATGCTAATAACCAACTTAATTATTCTATTGTTCCTTGCATAATTTCAATGTTTTTCAAGTGGGTCTCCCCAACTACATATTGTCAGACTTTAAATTATGCAGTGCATTAGCTGGGCAAAGTAGGTTACATTAATTACAAAATGAATCTATTGTCATTTTAATGGTCGGTGTCTTCCACTTTTGAAGCCATGCCTCTTTCCTGTGTATTGTATTTTATGTGCAAACCCTGAAGGTAACAAAATTGTAGTTTTTCACTTATTTTGTTCGACTTGGCTGATTTATACGGTAACAGCTCAATAAAAAGTATTTCACAAAGAACCCAAACGTCAGGGGCCTGTTTCACATGTCAATCTCTGCCCATCTGATCCTCCTGTTTCCTCCCTAGCATGGCCCTAACGAGCCACACCTGTTAATCATTTGTCTTGACCCTTGTTCATGTCCTTGTGTTTCTCATTCCAGCTGCCCCTCATTTGCTTCCTTGTTTAGCTCTGTTTAAAAGTGTTCCCCAGTCCAGACCAGAAGGGATAGACCTTGATGATGCCCAGTCCTGCTTGGAGGGGAGGGGGGGGGAGGGGAGGGGAGGGGAGGGGGAGCAGAGCGGAGCAGAGCGGAGCAGAGCAGAGCAGTCTTCTGTTGTTCCCTTAAGGATGGGGTCTGCTGCACTTTCTGGCTCCTGCCTTTTCCTGTTCTGATCCTGTGGTTCCTGCAGCTCCCTCAGCGCCCACAAGTTTCTCTTCTCTTTCTAGTCCTGCAGGCCCCTTGGTGCCCTCCAGTGCGCCAGAAAGGGCCCTGGAATACACATATGAACAAAATTGCTGGTACCCTTCCCTTAAAGAGAGAAACACACAATGGTTACTGAAATAATTTGAAACTGACTTCTGCACCTGTCGACAGGTATTTTGACCCATTCCTCGTGAGCAGACAGCTCTAGCTGTCTCAGGTTTGAAGGGTGCCTTCTCCAGACTGCATTTATCAGTGGAGTGACATGAACAATGTTCTAGTCAGAGTTAAGCTGTGTTTCTCAGTGTGATAGGTTGGTTTAAGTTCCCCTGCTTTGTAACACACTAAGAGGTTTCATGAGAAATCATAAGACATATGTATGTGGATGTCCTTCATCCGGGACCTGAGTGTTGTTGAACATTTGTGGCATGATTATAACAAATTGCCTGATTAAAGGCACAGAATAGTAAATTCAAACAGCTTGAAAGTCATGCTACAAAGAATTTCCATTATTTAAATTAACTCAGAAATATGAGGGAGAAAACCATTTGCATAACCTACTAATATTATTGCTTTATTCTCTGAAAAAGATCTGGACTATACGAAGTAAAAGAATAATTTTATGAAAAAGAGGGTCAGGATGAATTTTGGATGCTCCCAATCAGTTATCTTGTGAGAGATCTTGGGTTATAAACAGGGGTTGACAAAAGTGGTACGCAAGTATGCATGGACGAGATCAATAGTAAAATGCGCGGCAGTTTTCAGTCTTCATAGCGCAAAAGCGTACCTAATTTGAATAACTTGATACTGGAGCTTTAATTATTATTACTCAAGCTAGGTACGCAGTTATTTTCTTACTAGCATCCATCCATCCATCCACTTGTCCAGTTTAGGGTTACAGATTACTTACTATACCTTTACTATTGAGTGAAATTTAATTTAGTTTTACATAATCCCAACATATAAAACTGTTGTAGCTTGGTCCCAATTTATTTTAAAAAGGTTTGGTAATGAGAATATCTTTGGTAGACATGACATAACCTGACTCGGTCCAGGACAAGCAGTTCGAAAATGCATTGATGGAATAATAGATGGATGGATGGATTTGTGCATGTGCACAAATAATGAAATATCTACAACTTTAAAGAAATGTTCAGTTTTTATATGGTGACCCTACAGGTAAAGTCAAAGCTGTAAAATTATGTTTATTTTTAATCAAATTATGTCTCTCAATTTTTCTAGCCAGGGTTATAAGCAAGACATACTATTTTTGAAACTGTACCCTCAAAAAAGTCTAGTTTGAAAGCTGTGGAATTAGACAGTCTGATAACTTAATGTAAGGCATGACTTTACGACTTTAAGGTGACAACCGTAATAAAGATTAAATTTATGTTTACCCTACCCAATCAAAGTATAATCATTATTTTTCATATAGACTCCACCAATCATTACATTTATCATTTATAAGACCAAATCAAGAAAATGCACAGATGAAACTGCAAAACCATCATCTTAGCAGTGAAATGTGAAGAATCCTGACAGCCTTTATGTGGCCTATGGACAGCCTGGCCAGGGAACATAGCATTTCTCTAAAGATTTTTAGGATCAGCAATATTGCCCCAATCCAAAATTCACCCACTCTGTTGTCTCCTTCAGCCTTCACGCAGATTACTTGGGTGCTACAGAATATTTAAAATTTAATTAAGAATATATATAAAAAATTTTATTCATGTAATTTTAATTAATTTCATTAAATTAAATTGTAAATCTGTCATCCACTCTTATTGATGTTGTGCAATGTTATAATCTGCTTAAGGGTGTGGGTTATTCCCTGCCTTGTGCCTGTAACTTAGGATCTGGAATCCCTGACCTTGCATAGGACAAGCGGGTACAGAAAATGAATGGAAGACAGAAAAAGTATTAGTGCTGCACATTTTGCTCCGATTAGAAGCCTCTATCATTTGCAGTCTGGTTATAATTCATTTTCTGTATTTTGCATACATTTAGGCTATAGCGGGATGTATTATGTTTTGCAGAAGGCCTGTCATGTAGCCTATGAACTAAAACAGAGAGGGATGGAAAGTTCAGAAGCAGAAAAAAAACATCGATGGTAGATATTTCTTCATTTAAGTTTCCTCCTGCAAAATCGGCTTTTCTCTACTTCGTGTAATATCTTTCCTCTTACAGGGTTTTTTTTCCGGAATAATTCTTTAGGGAATGAATTATAGGTTCATTTCTGGATGTCTGACATAAAGAAACAAAGACCCAGAACCTAAATGGGTAGGTTTACGGCATCATAAAATGTGGTCTACCGGTTTACACAAAGGCCCAAACAAGTGTTCGTTTATCCCTGCCAGCACAGGGCAGATGGCAGGGGGCACCCTGAACGGGATATCAGTCCTTTGCAGGGCACAAACACACACGCACACATTATCTGCAATTTCAAGAGCACCATGAGGTATAAACAGTTACAGTTCACATGGCCTGCAAAGTCAAGATAGAACTGTGTTTTATAGTTAAAATATAGTCATATAGTCAAATATCCAATGGAACATGCAAGGTAATAATGGTATTACTTACTATACCACTTACAGGTGTGGCCAAAAATTTACATTCACCTAGGTTAAAGCCTTTGAAACTCTGTGTTTCACAACTTCACATACTTCAGGTTGCCATACTGCACATGAAAAACTGGTATAGTAAATAAAGGCTGAAATAAGTTTGTCTCTCATCAATTTTTTAGACGTTACCTCTTATGGATATAAAGTAGAAACCACAATTCACACTTCACACTAGAAATGTATGGTGGCATGTGGAGTTCTGACATACTGACCTTGAAAGTCTTTCGCTGGGTATATGTAAACCTTCTGAACTTTTAATTATTATACTGATTTTATTGTTGTGCTGGTTACTTGAGAATGACAGGTAGTTGAACACCAGATACAAGGGTTTCAACTACATTTATAAATTTAAGTGATTATTTTTTCTTGTGAAGATGAGCAACTCATTATAGTAGTAAAAAGTGATCTCAAAGTCAAGGGTCACAGATTTCATTCCATAGAAGGTGGCTTTCTTGTTGATTGTAAAAGACCCATCCACAGTCAATTACACAAATGTGTACACGGTCTCCTCTGCCTCTATTATGTTCCTTGCAAAGCCTTTGACAATGCCCTCATTTTCTCCTCCATTTTCACTGGTGATCTGTGTGTCCATGACAAGTATAATTGTTGTTCTGCAGTTCATGCCAAGGACAATTTATACTGTCAGGCAGCCATGGAATGCTGACAGCGTCAACTCAACTCTTGTCAAGATGGTAGGGTGGCCATGATTGAATGGCCTCTTATTAAGGCATAGGGACGGTCTAAAAACTCCAAATGGGGGCTTGGATAGTTTGTCTAGGAAAGGACAGAGGTGGGTAATCCAGGGCCAAAGAGTAACAATCCAGACCAGGATTTTGTTTCAACCAACTAGTTTTGCACTCTGTGACTGAGACTCTTAATACTTAACTGGTTGGTTGAAACAAAATCCTGGTCTGGGTTGTTACTCTTTGGACCTGGATTACCCACCTCTGGGAAAGCAGTATACAAAATTATACCATTTTTCAGCTATTGTTCATTTTCCCCCATAACTGAGCACAAGGTAGTCTCCTAGCCTGTCCCAGCTCCTTGGGCTGTGTATTTTACGTGCGATCAGGACGGCTGCTCCACCCCAAGAGAGAAGCGCTTGGCTCAGGTGCCTGCACAGCCTAGTTGTGCTCTTTGATCAGCTGGGTGAGGTGCAATGTGGGCAGACATAGCGATCTCCCTTGTGTCAAAATATCCCTAAGCATGCTAAGCGACTGTTCCCAGACATGGGCTCTTTGTCATTCCCATCACAAAAGTAGTTTGTTGTTTGTTTTATCACAAAAACAGCCCTGGCAAGGCTTAATTTGCCACCAAAAGGGATGGCACACTTGATCGACTGTGCATTTTCTTGCCCTGATGCATCATTAGATCAGGTTGTAATGTTGGATGTATGAATCGTTTTCCTAATCGTGTAATGATATGTGGATAATACAGGTACTTAAGCACTGAATGCTGACAGAGCTAACATCAGTTCTCTTTCTAGTGAGAAAATGCCAGAGAAGAGTAGGGATGGGAATCGATCAGAAAGTATTGATGTCAATGCCATTATCGATTCTTCTTATCAATCTGATTCCTTATCGATTCCCTTATCAATTCCTGATCAGAGAAATATTAATTTAACACTGATTATAATTTTGTGGACATGTAATTAGACTTGGTTAACTACCTATTTATAAAATAAAAACAGTATTCCTATGCAGGTTTCAGCACCAAAAGCAGCTGTTTTATTAGCTGCCTGAACCGAATCTTGTCCTCCGCATTAAACTTTGCTGTCTGGACAGTGAGTGTGAATGAGGTTTGTCTTTCCGGAGCTGCCTTAGAGGAGCTATTGTTGTCACCCTGTCACCTTCTAAAATGGATGAAACAAATTCATTCATTTACATGAATTGATTTACATTTCAGAAAATTCACACATGTAGGTTAAGGCACCGTAGTTAAAGTTACCCGCGTCTTTGAAGACCACGGAGCACTAAGAGTTGAACACATGGCATTCTTGGAATTGTGTTTAATGTTAAACGTTTAAGCATGTTGCTAGTGTTATCACCCTTGCAAGTTTAAACGGTTTTGCACTGGTTACAAACTGCACTACTACTAACATGCAACCACGCCTTTTAACTCTGTCTGTCTCACACTGAGACTTCTTGAATGGATCACTCTACTGACTTTTTAATTCTTAATGCTCAGTTAGTTGGAGAAATTTGAGTGGTCAAATGTTTATCTAATTGTTTCTAAATCAAAAGTATCCAATGCCACAGGCCATAGCTTGTGTTTTCATTTTTAACCCCTACCCAGCCCTAACCATAGCCATAAGTAACCCAATACAATACAAGACTTTTGGCAGTTTAACTTCTTTGACTGAGAACATGCAAGCTTCACACATGTACAGCAGGGGCAGAGACACCTGTGTGTGTGTGTGTGTGTGTGTGTGGGTGTGTGTGGGTTTGCATAGATCACATTTGGGGACCAAAATTAGGCTTTTCCCATAGAAATCAATGGATGGTCCCCATTTAGATAGGTACGTGTGTGTGTGTGTGTACGTATATATATACATTTTAGTCATCTTCTTCTTATTATTATTATAATTATTATTATTATTATTATTATTACTGTAGTGTTAGGCTACAAATGATATAGTACTCTGTTTTTGACATTTTTGCCAGTTGATTCTCTGGACTGCTGACTCCAGAGGGTTAATCAGCAGGCTGAAGTGACAGCCTAATACTGGCGGTATCGCTCATGAACCCTCTTAATGCTGAATTGGTCAGTCTACTGAAGTTTCAGCTGCATTATTCCTCACTTTAGGCTCCCGATTCGCAGAGAGGCCCCAGCATCTTTTTCATCCGTCATGTCTCATATCTGTCAGTGTCCTGCAGTCCAAACAGGGCAGCCTTGCTGAATATTAAAATGCTGTGTGAAAATGAGGGAGGTGCATGTACTCTGGCTTCCTCGGCAGTTTCCCACTCCAGCGGTCAGCTCAGGCCAGATGGTCTGGGAAGCCGGGGATATTCTCTGATTATCTGGCAGGCACATTTTTGATGATGAGTGCTGGCGAAGAAAGCAGCACTGAAACAAATGAGCTATCTTGACATTTCCTGCAAGTTTTACTGATGTTTTAGTTCTCTTGAGCCAAACAGAGATTCCACCCACACACACACACAGCCTCACATACCTATCAAAATTGGGACCTTCCATTCATTTCTATGGGAAAAACCCTAATCCCAATCATGACACCCTTAACCCCTACCCAGCCCTAGCTTTAACCATAAGTAACCAAACAAAATACAAGACTTTTTTACTTTTTTGTTCCTCAACTGTGTTCTATGCAATCCCATGGCACACTCACAAACACACCCCAAGGTTATGTAGCAAGTATTTTCTTGTGAACGAGGAATGTGATGGATGCTGTGACACCCCCGACCTTTGGGATGAGTTAGATCAAAGAGTAAGAGCAAGGTGGCCAACTAGTGCCCAGAAGTTGTGGAAACTCCTTCCGGCTTGTTGGCAAAGCATTCTTAGTGGCTTCATCTGGAAGCTGGCTTAAAGAATGCTAAGAGCTTGCTGCCATCAAAGCCAAAAGGGAGCTATATTGAAGAGTTTAAAATTTGACAAAATTTTGAGATGTTGACACTTCACTTGGTCTCTTGTGAATATTTCATATGTATTACTCAATTGCCTCGAGGCTTTTTACTATAAGGTGAATAACATAGGTAAAATAGATTGTGCACAGACTTTTGACTGGTGGTATATAGGTCAGCAAAAACAATACTACTGGAATTATGAAACTGAGAAAAGCCTGGACCTTTCAGGCTTATAGTGGTGAGGCACCCATTCAAGGAGTGTTTCTGTATCAAAGGCACATTGACACATTGACACATTTTTTCACCTAGCCCCAACTCCAAGTGCGCTCGCTGCACTAGACTTCACAGGTGGAACCTCTCATACTGTGAAGACAAAGTGTAGAATTTATCCCATGATGGACACAATACAGCTCATCTATATTACCCCTTTATCCAGTCAGATATGCAGTAAAGAAATTCCCACGATATACCATTCCTAACCGATACAGCGGCATTCTGTGTCCAGTGGAGTATTTAGTGAAAAACTCCATTCCATTAATGCAGTGCTTGTTGAATATGTATACAGTACTTTAATGACAGACTTACTGCTAAAAAAGATATGGACTCCAATTTTGCTGACAGGCTCAAAGTCTGGATCCTCACAGCCAAGAGTAACATGATGAACGTGGACATAACATATTGTATTTTAAAACAAAAGGACTTTGATCATGTTGAAAGCCATAACTGGTGAGTCAGACAGTAAAATAGATGAAAGATATTCAGCATCTGATTAAAGCTGCTACTTTTGCTATGATTGTGATTGGCAACCAGGCTTTTTTATTGGCTTCTCTGTGATTTAGTCCATTACCCTAAACTCTTACCAAGTATGGGGTTACTGTAACGGAGTACAAGAATACCCTAGATGGGAAGACAGGCCATAATAAGGTACAAGTTTATCATGTATGTAGGAACATACGGTCCTGTGTACTGAATAACCAGAAGATGGATGATGGATGGATGGATGGATGGATGGATGATGGATGGATGGACATACATCAGCAGGTAGTGTTCTGAAAATTTATCATAATTTATAAATGTTAACAATACAAATTTGGCTTGTACTATACTGAAGAATGTTTTACAATCTAATGTGGCTGCAATGGATCTCTGTAATTGGCTGATGCAGTGTGTGAAGAAAATGTATGTAATCGTCAATGTGAATTTCACAGGGGGAGCCTAACCTATCATGAAATCATTAACCATTGTTTTCCATCCATCCACTGATGAGTCCATCCATCCATCCATCCATCCATCTATCCATATGTCATTGCTTGTTCAACAGACATTCAAGGTACTCACATCAGCTTATACAGAACACATTTTGTATACAGAACACATTATTTCTAACGCAGAAAGTTGTGTAGTTCAACCTATTGTAAGCCATCCATCCATCCATCCATCCATTCATCCATCCATCCAAATTCATTAGCCAGTAGAGGGCAGCAGTGAGACTGAAAGCTATCCCAGAATGCAGAGGGCAGGGGATTCTCACTGCACAGGATGCTAGTCCATCACAGAAGTCATTATATTGAAGTTTTTTTGGAAATATATTCATGTAGTGACCAAACTGCTGTCAAACAAACTGTTAGGAATCATATTATCCTGATTTACAGAGTGAGAGAACCCATTTGACTATATGAGCATTCTTTTATAACTCTTACGTTCCATTAAATCTTGTGTTAAATTAACGTTGCCACTTTTGCTGTGTATCCTTTTTAGCAGGAACCAGCGCCGTGTGCAGAATCGATGCGGACAAACCATTCCACTGATCTTTGCTCTCTCCTAGCATAATTTCCCGGCATTGATCTCCTGTCACAACTACTTACCATTGTGAGTCATAATTGCAGAAGAGGAAGATGGCGAGATAGCACAGAGCGCTTTTCGGTAATTAGAAGTGATGGGAAGAACGATATGTGACTGCTTGCTATGCACGATCCACAGCGATGTTGCTAACTGTTTCTTTTCCAACAGCTTGGAATAAACAGAGGGAGGATGGGACTTCAGAGGCAAGGTCACACGCCACCAGTGCTGTCACAGCCATGTGACGCTCTCCCGTGACAGCTGAATGAAAATGAATGTACACCTGGTAAATCTTTAGTTTCTCGCAATGAGATGCAGTGTGCGATGCCAAACACTTCAAAATGGGTCAGTCATGGGACACACTATCATAATCACACAGCTCTGTGAAGGCAGATTGCCTTCTCACCTTTCCAATCCTCTCAGATTTATATCTGAATTCTTATTATTTTTTTCATTTTCTGAAATCTTGTTAGAATCTCTTTCTTCCTCTCTAGGGTAGAGCACGTCTAGACGATGGCATTTCATCATCATCATCATCATCATCATCATCACCATCATAATCACCATCATCAAAAAAACAAATTTAATCAAGTGCAATTTAATCACGCGCAATTATCAGTAATCACAATTGGGCTGTATTTAGGTTTCATGAAAATGCTAGATAAAGTTGTGATGCTTTTTCTGCTGATTTCAAATGATAGCATAACAGCATAAAATAATAAAACTTAATCCAAATTTAATCCAAATTGTACAATATAATATATATAAAAAAAAATTAAAAAAAAAAAATATATATATATAACTAGCACTTGTATTGTTTTTACTTATAATTTTTTTTTGCAAAAATAACTTTCAAATGGGCATCATGACTTTGAAGTTGGAGTGTAATTCTTGTATTTTATTGGATACCTTACTGAAGTTGTGTAAAGTGGGTTACTTTTGGGAAATGCATTTCTCTCATGCATTCATGACTTTGCAATAACATATATGAATGGGAGACAGGAGAACCTTTTTAACTGAACGACATTCACTGAAACTACGGACTTGCTCAACGTTATAATGTAATGGAGGTAACAGTCTTTCAGCCTTACGATGGGCTAGATTTGTCTTCTATTTGTCTTTCTCTTCTAATATTTGTTTTCCTTCAGAAACTTGAAAATATAGTTTCATCACATGTTAATTTTTTCTTGTAATGAATGTATCTCCCAGGTTGTGACAGCATATGTGTTTAAAGGAGGGTGCAGATGAAAGGAGCTCAGGTTGTTTCCACACTGAATACTTAAGATGTCATGCTAGTATAGAGCCATGTCTGGACTCCTTGTCTGCATCAATCTTCCAGTCTGGGGACAACCGCTGACACTTGGTGCTTTAAATGTTTTTCAAGGAGCCTATATAAGCATGGATAAACATTATGGAGGAAAAGCAAGCGTGACCATCGAGGAAGGTCAGTCAAAGACACAGGATAGTGGATGTGACACAGTCATGGAGTAGCCTGAGCTGGAGTCGGAACCACCCTGTGCTTAGGCAAATTTTCCTGTTAATAGGCCCATCCTTCATTAGGACTTCCTGATCGATGTGTCGCTAGGTTACACAGGGAGGGGATTGTGTTTCACATCTTTAACCAATCACAGTCTTCATCATATGACATCACGACATTGGTCAGGTTATGCTTGACGCTGAGATGCGGAGCTGCCGTTTCCAAACGAAATTCTCATGCAGCGTACAATACTGACTGGTCAGAGAGCTTAAGTCCATGCAGTCGTTGAACTGGTAGGTCGCTACGTAGGTACGTTCCTCGAACGCTCTAGTTTTAATAAATGTGGTAATGTCATACAATGAAGATTGTATTTGGTTAAAGAAGTGAAATACAAGCCCCTCCCTTGTTGAGACAGGGACACATTAGACACATGATGCATTATACCTATATATTATATCATATGGTAATATCAAGTACTAGTCTCAAAGCTGTCCTTCTCATTATTTACAAAACAATGAACGCATGAAAAATCTGAAGCCTGCTTCTATGATTAAGTCCATAAATCAAACTTTAATCTATTGTACTGCACTTTTATGGGTGACTTGTTTTGCTTCTCTTTTTTTCTGGAAGCTGCTGCTTCTTTGTGGCTAATTGCAAAAGCATAAAAGCATATGACCTGCTGCATGCCTTACACCCCCCCCCCCCAAAAAAAAACTGCAACGTCGTAAATGTCACAGCATTTTTAAAAATCAAGACGGCCGCCATGACAGGGCAGTCGGGAGCTATTATCATTTCCAGATTGTGGGATGTCGCTCCCTCCTTCGACCCCAAGGGAATGGCACACTTAAAAAGTTTTCCACGTTCTCTCCTGCATTTCAGAGGGTGAGGGGCTGACTGAGCGTTGGTATACGGAAACATAATAAAGCACACCATTAAGCACACTTTTATTAAAGGGAATTTTCCTACCCTATCAGCCACAATGAGCTTTATGCAGGTGTTATACTCAAGGCACTGGATTGTGGAACGTAAAGGCTGAGTACTTTTTTCTCCCCTCCAGGTGAGCAGGTAGCAATGAGATTAAGAGCCTGCACCTGGCCGCTGCTTGCAATGCCATGAAGGACTTGTCGTACCTCTGCATAGACTTGTACTCCCCTGAAGTATCCGGCTGTACAACTAGACAAAATGAGACTGTGATTTGTGCACGTTCCTTCGGGTAAATGGCTCTGCTAAGAAACAGAATAATAATTACTTGAGCCGCTTAATTGCCTCTCTGGGCTTCCGATACATATAGTTGGTATTGAAGCCAGGCTTGTTGACAGCTCTTCTGAGATTTTCTCGATAGCTCCCGAGGTGTCAAGAGTGCCTAAAATGAAAGAGGGTTTAGCATCCAGACAGGCTCAGAAAGTGCTCGAAATATACATTATTTAAAATAAGTAAATAAGTAAAAACAACTGATACATAAACATTGTGCATACCCGGATCTGGCCTGGGAGCAAAGTCGCGGGCACCATGTTTGACAGCTGCTGCAGAGCGGTCCGGCTCCCCAGCGGCTTCGGTAGGAAACACGACACGCATAAGAGACTTACCCCGCTGATAATTACATTCAGTCTAACTATTTGGCAGCCGCGTTAAGCCAGAACTACAAACATAGCTTGCACTTAGCTCAGTCATTCAACAGGGCACTTTTAAAGAACATGCCTTGCCTATGGGTGAGAAAAGCAGACACCAGAACGTTTTGCTATACAAGCTTTTACTTAAACAGTTTCATAGCCAGAAACAATGGCATGCATGTCTTAGAATAAATAAATAGATGCAGCATCATGGTATATCCCTTAACCTGAAACAGTCAACAAACATAGCGGTAGCTACCCAGTAATTAGGAACAGACATGAATATCGAATAATACATAATTGCCACGTACCTTCACACAATATGACAACTTGCGACATTTCATTAATTAACATTTTTATTACTCCTGCCCCAGACTTTTCTCAGCTGTAGCAGAGCTGAGCCACTGGGCCCCTGTCTTGTCCAGACCTTCTCCACCACACAAGGTCATCACAGAGCCATTCCGGGCCACGTTCACATTGGACATTGAGTTAGATCTTTGCCTGCATGGTGCTCTGAGTTTGGAGCAGCTGTATTCTAATGATCGTTCTATTGTCATCCCTTTTCCATTCTCTGCGCCCTTTCGTGACATACAGTACTGTCACATGTAATTCGTGAGGATGTGGTTCACTTGTCCACAATACAAAAACAATACACTTCAAAAGAGCATTTCTGTGACTTTTACATTGTGATCCACACAATGAATAAAGCTCTAATAACGGTACATTTATGGATTCCTCATTTATCACGAGTGACTAATACGCTAATAAAAATGTTAACACAGTAGCTGACTGTTTATGGTGTGTTCTTATTATGGTGGTGTTGTTAAATAAAACAGAGAAATATAAAATTCTTAAAAAAATTCCTGATCCCCTTTTTGAGTTTTTAAGACCTCCCCCCGATGGTGGATGAATTTTACCGACTACCAACCATCATGCTAAATGAACTGAGGGACCCTCCCACCCCCTGATGGAATACCGGGCCCTTGGAAAGTCTGTGCTCAGCGCTGCAAAAGGATGATTTCCCCCGCACTGTGTACTGTGTGTATGGTGCTTTTCCGGGTGTTTCTACTGGTTTCCCGTCGGCATTCTGGTTTCTTCTGGTGGGTATTTCGCTTTTTTCCTGCAATCCAAAGACATACCGATTATTGACTTTAAAACATAAAATCAGACATTGATTGTGATGACACTAATTGGATTAGAATTTTTGTAGTTATGCTTTTTTGTTGCACAGACTTGGATCTTTTAAATGCGTCTATTTCAGATCGAGAAATGTAATCCTGTTATCTTGCCCAGGACACTATTCTAGTTACAACGGGTTAAATTTCAGCCCAAGATGAATGCATAACTCTGCATATCTGTATTAATTAAATGTACATAATTTATTCATTTCATCAATTTGACATGACAGAATGTGGTGTCTGTGACAGAAAAACTTTTAGCAGTTTCTGTAGGAAACCAGATTTTTTTTAAGCCATGAAAAAATATAGATTCTTTTCTTCATAAACAAGGCTAAAAAATCAAAAAGTGCCAGAAAGTTCAGGAACAGCTATGCTGCATATTCGCGGCTCTTAGGTGTCATCCGATGTGTTCTATCAATGCTGTCAGTTCACACAATTGGCATTGTGTTAGACTTCTAATTCAAATACTTTTTTTCTGTGCATCTCTCTGGATGGCAGTACTCAGGTGATAACAGTTAATGACTGAGTGCTATACTCTGTTAATATGTGTAACTAAGCCTCCTTTTATGTGTAACCTACTTGTCTGAAAGGCACAGGATACGCAGAGGTGACGGGTTGAATGGGGGCAGTGTCTGGCTCAGTGGGCCAGGCCTCCGTGCCTGTGCTCAGAAGGCCGCAGCCCAGCCTCGGCAGAACAGCTTCCGCTGTGGGCTATAACCCAGAGCATCGTGGGTGCCTCTATGGGTGGCTGCCCTTCACTGCCAGACTTGTTCTTAGCTGTCTGTGTCTCACAGAGAACAAGGTGGGGTAGGTGAAAAGGGAATTTCCCCACAGGGATCAATAAAAGTATCATCATCATTTTATCCGAATGGTTGGCGCTGCCACAGGAACACTGCCTTGGAACAGGAGTGACTGTAAAGCTAATGTAAGCCTGCGATGTCATCATGGCACCAAACCCAGAAGGCAGGAGAGTCCTCCACTCACTGCATACATTTTCCTTCATATGTATAAATGTAACAAAAAGCATGTCTGAGACCTTCACCACTCACAAGCCGAACTGCTGGCCCCACCACCGACCGCTGCTGGCTGCGTTATGTCGTTAGCCGCTTCCTCCGGGATGGCATCTTGCTGTCTTTTCGCTGTAAAGTTAAAAAAAAAAAGGATGTGTATTCTTCTCCACTAAGAAACATGCCGGCCGCTGTACACGGCTTAACAGCAGCTGGTTTCCTGGTGACAGGTATATGTTTGAAAAAAGACAGCCCTGCACGAGAGAAAAATCTCATCACACAGTGTGAAGGGGGCTGCGTCTCGGCGAACAGCAAAATAATGAAATAAACAAACAAATAAATAAATAAAGTTACATTGTAAGAGTCTTAGCCACAGGCATGTAATACTAGCGGGTTTCCTAGGCAACTGAGCATCCAGGATTGCCGAAGCACAGAGCAGATAACAGCTTAAATACATATATTTTTTATGAGATTATATAAACGAATAAGGTACATGAGGAAAACGGTGCTGGTTATATAATCACTCCAGGGAAGACAGAGGTACATATTCACCTTTCTGGTGGACCCCATTTAAAATCATCTGTCCCAACCTTCAAGGCACATTTTGAGGCCACAGCCGAGTGTCCAACATGGATCAGGTTATTTGGCTCCATTACTGCCTTTTATGAGAAACAAAGCACGTAATAAAAACAAACAGTCTCTTCATAGCTGGAAGCTATTGTTGTGCATAGCTTCCTGAGGCCAGCATGGCGATCTGAACCCCCCCAGGACATTAAGAGTACACTGCAGGCAGAACGGGTCCTGCATGCCTGCGCCCGCAAACACCCGCCTCTTGTCAGGGAGCGTGGGGCCAGCCGGCGAGATTGGCGAGCGGCGTGCGCCCTGCGCCGGCGGTCTGCGCCCCACGCCGGCTGTCTGCGCTCCAGTAGCGAGTGGAAATGTGACATGATGCATCACAGCAGGCACGGCCAAATGAATGGTTTAGCAACTCACTAGCTTCAAAAGAGGAAGCGGGGGGAATTTAATATCCGAATTATTATGAAAAATGCTCAGAAAATCCCAATATCTTCAGACCCTACCTTCCATATTAAAATATTTTCACCCGCTGCAACCTCCCAAGGTGCGCACCCCAAAACGTCGCGGCTGCCTTGTGTTTGTTTAGCAGCGGGCAGGCATGATGTGTGCTGTGTGGGGTTTCCCCTCCAGGAGTGCAGGCTAGACGCCCCTTCCTGTGGCATTTACATGCCATCCTCATCTGCATTCTGCTCTCCTCTGAGTTCTCCAATTAGCCCCCTCACTCAGAAACATGTGGTAAATTTGTGTCTCCAAATCCCCCCATGTATTTAGAGTGTGTGTGTGTGCGTCCTGTGGTGAACTACAGCCCAATTGACCCTACTTCCTGTAATGGGTAAGTTGTTATGGATGATCGGTGGTTCTTCATCCCTTTAAATAGGCCAAATAGAAAGTTACGATAGATGTCATTAAATGGTGTCAGAAATGTAATTCAGATTGATTCTAATTTGAATATTAAGACACAGAGATTAAAACATTACTGAAATACTTAATAAAGCAAGGATCAGACATGCGGTAATTCTCTACTGGCTATGAAAAATATACAAGCGAATGATGACTATAAGATCTAGAACAGCGCAGGTCAGTTTCAGGTTTGAACTTGGTGCCGATTCTTTTTTAACAAATACTGCGCTGTATAAATCTAATGTGGACGTGTTAGATCTGAGGTGTGGTGTTTGGGCAGACAGAACAGACTCCTGCAGCATATTCTGCTTGGGAAATGACTCTCAGAACAGGCAGAATAGATAAATGATAATGAGACCTGATGTGACCCGCTGATGTTCATTATTGTTATTTTGCCAAAGAAAAAAATAGGTTGTTGAGATAAACCCACAGTGTTGGGAATATTTTTGCTTTGCTTTAGCAGACATACTCCCTTAACAATGGCCCAGTAGTACCCCCATGTTTTTAATAAGCTATTAATCATATTATTCAGTGTGTCTTTGAATAACTGTGCCGGGAGAGGTCCCAGGCTTCTGCTTCAGGTCAGCCTCATTTTATATCCGAAGCACTTACCCAGAGGAAACTAAATATTAAACCGGCGGCCTTCGGATCGCTGGGTCCTGTCCTTAATCTTCTCGGCCGATGGCCAGTCCTGCTTACGTGCACCCCGCCTGCCCCTGCTGCTATTCAGAATGCATTTGCACGTGTTTATCCTCATTACCACTTAGTCGTTAGGGCTCACACTGACACCGCACATGTGGCGCAGAGCTTGTTGACGATTTCGTGCCTTTTTAAACAAGCGCAGTCTGGTCAATGAGAGGGTGAGATTCCCGAACATCTTTAATGGCCTGGCACTAGGGTTAACGGTATACCTGGTGGGTGGGTGGATGGATGGATTTTAGCTGTATAATGCATGCAGAAGGATATATATATGATGTGCATATTTTTAACCAAACATGTAAAATATGTGACCAGTAAAATATGTACAAAGCAAGTTTTAAGAATTTTTTCTGAAAATGCGCATATGTTTTGTGAAGAAAATAACACCTAACAATTTCCTTCCGCTGGTTGAAGACTCAGTTGAAGGCAGTAGTAATTGACTAAATATCCAAAGTTCCGTATTACAGTCCAATACAATTCTATTTGTATAGTGCACTCTCACAACATTATATTGACTCAAATTGCTTTGCATTATCTCTGCCCAAAGCCCCCAGTGAGCAAGCCAGAGGTGACAGTGGCAAGGAGAAACTCCCAAGAAGGAAGAAACCTTGGGAGAAGTCAGAGCCAAAGGGGGAGCCCATTCTCCAGGGGCCACCAGAGGAAGCCCTAACCCCAACCAGAGCCAAAGGGGGAGTCCATCCTCCAGGGGCCACCAGAGGAAGCCCTAACCCCAACCAGAGCCAAAGGGGGAGCCCATCCTCCAGGGGCCACCAGATGAAGCCCTAACCCCAACCAGAGCCAAAGGGGGAACCCATCCTCCAGGGGCCACCAGAGGAAGCCCTAACCCTAACCAGAGCCAAAGGGGGAGCCCATCCCTCAGGGGCCGGCAGAGGAAGCCCTAACCCTAACCAGAGCCAAAGGGGGAGCCCATCCCTCAGGGGCCGGCAGAGGAGTTAGATGAACAATTTAATGCACTCATTATTGTCCATTAGATCTCTGAGCACATCAAGAACCATTCAGTGAACAATTCCATGCAATGCACGCAATTATGGCACCTTAATTCATTCCAGGTGATAATTTTCACAGCAACAGGGGTGTTCTTGGCTGGAGGCCGAGTGGTAGAACAGGAGCTTCTTAGTCTGTTCAGGGCTCTACCTGAAGACAACACTGCAGATGCCCTCGCTTTCCACAGCCGTGTGGTTTCATATTCTGTGCCATACACAACGATATAAAAAAGAAACTAATAATTGTTTTATATTGGTCCTGGGAATAGCCAATGGGTGTGCTGGATTATTTAAACAGTTGAAGCTCATTAGTCATCATTTGCAGGTAAAGTGTGATTGCGTTATGTCAAAATCCAGCTGAAATCCAGTTGAAATCCACTGTGGCGCGGCACAAGCGCAAAAGTTCCCCTTATGTTCCCTGCACATGACAAGCACATGACAAGCACAGAGGTCTGCGCCTGCATGTGCTCCCACAGATACAACTTGCTTTGTTTATTGCTTATCTACAAGGAGGACGTGAGACAAGAGCCAGTCCGGCACCATCCAGTCATTTTAGCAAAGGAGATGTCTTTGGCTCACCGTGGTGAAGAACATTTTCCCGCTGTCTCAAGGTACAAGCGTCACTCTAACCCGATCGACCTTATCAATGTTCTACAAATTCCGTAAATCTCATCCACGGAGATATGCCTGAGGTTGACATTTCTACTTCAGAATATCGAAGACTAAAAGGGCGTTAAAAAGGCACTAAGCTTTGCAGTAGGGAGCTGCATGGCATGTAATTTGGTTTACTGTTGTGTGTAATTCTTACAGGCTGACAGAGGTTAGATGAATAGCAGGTCAGAGCGATGTAAATGGGAGGACATAAATGACACAGGGAAAGCAATAAGGGCAGAGAGGTTCACGCCCAGCACTGACTGGGTACAACAGAGTCATACTATAATTCTGTCTTTTAGATAATAGACAAAAATGGAGAGTGGGAAAGGGGTTGTGTGTGACAAGCAAATAAGGCACGACTGGCAGAAATACGGGTGGTGTCTACATAGGCAAAACTCTCTGGGAGCCTAAGCACAGAAATTTTTAAATACAGTAGGAAAACATTAAGTCACAATCAAAGAATCTCATTATCGGTCTGTCCAACCATCCAGACATCTTCCTTAACTGTGTACAAGTTAGACGGTAGGGGGAGACTGGGATGCTGCAGTCTATCCTAAGAAGGTGTATACTTTTCAGGGCAGGGGTGTGTCAGCGTATTGCAGAACACACAGTCACACTATGGGACGTTTAAAGAGATATAAAACAATAAAATTTTGTAATAAACTTCTATGGTTGTTTGAATAAAAAAAAGGTTGTTCCAAAAATGGCTACAATGTAATACATCAAGTGAATCAACAATAATAACGTTGATAATAAACTACATATATGAGATGCTGTCAGTAAATTCTGTGGTATTAGTGTTTAATTTTAGTACTTAACCATACTCAGCATCTTGCATTCTAGTACTGAGGCATACTCATATAGTATTCAGTACTGAATACTAGCTTCTAACTTCTAAGCTCTGCATTGCTTGTTTAAAATAATACTGTAGCTTTGTAATACATCAGCTATAATAAATTATTATGCCATATCAGTATTGACAGTGATGTCTTATACTGTTTATGCTTGCTGTGCCATTTAAATATGTTATAAAATAGTCTTTGAACTAACATGCTACCAAGTCAGCCTGTGCTTTGACAGACTGGTTTGGGATTCCATCTCACCCCTAAGAGATAATGTGACATTATGTACTAAAATTTTATTAAACAAATTTGCTAAAGTCTTGGGTTAATCTGATTAAGCGATCCTTGAACTCATTTTATCTAATACCCTTTGAACTTAACTAACTTAAGATTTTTCTTGACACTACACGAGAGAGCAATGTCAGCTCCCTATTAGGAAAGGGATCGTGTCTCAAAAGCAACACCTTCTATCTGATGTCAAGATCTAGCCTCTCCCAGCCCTACAACAGCACTGTCCACGGATTGTTCCGAGACGTTCATTACGCTGGTGCATCACTGATTACCAACCCTCAGTTTCTTACCACCTTGAGAAAACACGGTTTCACATTGATGAGCGTCCCCGTAATTGAGCTCGTTATGTGTTGGCCTTCTAAACGTCCCTAGATGTTGCCTCTTTAATTGACTTTGTCTCCGGGTCTGCTGACGGTAACCTTATATTGCATCATTTCCCAAAAAGTTCATAAAGACAATTTTATGCTAATGCTTTTTTTTTCTTTCCCATCCAACCTCAGACAATTTATTATTTTCCGAAATGCATTAAAGAAACAACAGAGTGAGGCTTAATCTAAATAAATTTCCCCTCAGTTGGAAGCAGTAATAATGGTGCCCAGGAAGCAATAAGCTTCTGTCTGGAAAGAAAATGAGGAGTGTAAATATTCGGTCCGTCTGGGGACTCGACATTGATGCGCTCTAAGCATGACTCCGTGCTTAGACCCTAAATAAATTAGCCTAATAAGCTAGTTTTAATATCTAAAGAGGGAACTTGAAACTGTTAGGAAGTAGTTCCCCATTTTGCAATGGAAAGACAACACGCAAGTAATAAAGGCTTGTGCTTCATCACCCTTTCATTTTAAAGTGCTGTAGCTCTAGAGTAAGGATGCCCTACATGCAATCTGGATAAAACACCAGAGAATATGAAATATGAGCCTTTGATTCAATTTCACAAATTATTTACAGATTTACAGCGATAACACACCTGGTGTACATTGGTATCTTTGTATATCTGTATCACATAGCTTTATTTCAGTTTTGAGTGTTATTTCTTTTGAGTTCATTGGAGAAGTCCTTACTTTTTCTCCCAGTTATACATTTATTTTGAAATAAATAAAAAATATACGAAATATCAAAATGCTAACGAATGTGTGGATATACAATGGGAGGTAGACTACATGTCATTTTCACTATTCACTGAAACAAGAAATTCAATAACCAAGATATACACATAATTTTACAATTTTGTTTGTTTTTGCCCATGTTTTACTTGAGTAAATAGACTAAATCTGTGTGAGTCTCACAAATACTGAGCTCACTTTACTCAGTGAGTATTGTAAGACACATCCACTTTTGTATTAAAAAAGACACCGGTTTTCATGACACTGTGATATAAATAGATAGATAGAATCTTCAATAGATAGAAGTATGGACACCAAAAATTCAGTTATGGAATTCATAAGCAAAATGTATATGCAGTTATGAAAATGAATGGATACTGTTTTTCAAGCATCCACACTTACAACATGTAAATGGAAAAACAAGTTACATGTATGCATATGTATACAGTATACATCTTACAGCATTGTATACAGTATATACTGCTGCATCACAGGTGATTAGGAAGGCAGGTAAAAGGGAAATGAGTCCCAGGCACAGAATACTCAACTGGTTGGTTGAAATAAAATCTTGGTCTGTTTACTTTCTGGACCGGAAATGCCCATTTCTGCTGTAGTGGCATGCACTACGTATCCCCCGTTGTAGGTCAGAAGTCCTGGTGCCTAACACACACACGCATGTACAACAGAAACGAAGCTGTGCTCCCCAATCTCAGTCCCATCCCTAGTGCGATCCCTAGTGCGGCCAAGAGACCCCTGCCTTCCTCTTTGACCAGGGGTGGACAAGCTTTTCCTCAAAGGGCGACTGCGTATGCAGGTTTCGGGATAACCTTTAGGTCTGCTGTGCAAAACCCAGGTGTGAGGACTCTTTGGCCAGTCAGTCTGCTAATTACTTACCTAGTTAGGGAGCAGCAGCAAAAATCCCCACACACAGTGGCCCTTTCTGCCCACTCCTGTTGTTGACTGTGCTGTTCTGTCACAGTCAGAGTCACATGCTGGGAGATGGTGTCTCAACGGCCTGTGCTCGGTGGTGCTCCTGAGACAGGCTTAGATGCAGAGCTGGCTGTAGGTCTGGGTGCAAGTGTGGGACAGATGGAGTCTCCCAGGGCCTGCATGGTGCCAGCCGTTTGTGGCGGACCTCCACATGCTTGCGCCCCGGTCCCATTCAGACCCTGGATTCCACATCAGACAGGCCTGTCACTCCCACACAGGGCTCCATCCGTTCCTCTGCCAGCTTGTGGCACAGCCCATTGCAGTGCTACTGGCATCTGCAGTTCCTGTCCAAAGAGAAACATAGCTGATCTGCAGCTAAGGCTGCTTCGTGCTCCTGCGTCGAGCCTGTGCAATAACCATAACTGTAGCACACACTATTGGCATGTCATCTAAACACACTGCACACTGTGTGGCCGTTCCTGCACTGCTCTGCAGGCACATGCCTGAACACTAGCTGCAGT
Source organism: Petrocephalus schoutedeni (assembly GCA_026780765.1). Taxonomy (NCBI): domain Eukaryota; kingdom Metazoa; phylum Chordata; class Actinopteri; order Osteoglossiformes; family Mormyridae; genus Petrocephalus; species Petrocephalus schoutedeni. Next base: position 944,476 of record JAODKL010000107.1, on the reverse strand, counting down.
GGTACTTAGCACACAAGCAAAGCAGATGATTTGTTTGCATACTTCCATTTTTACCTTTTGTGTTTGCGGGCCGACGCACAACGACATTTCGCACTGCAAATTTTCCGCCATCTGGCTGTGTTGATAATGTGGCGACGACGAGTCATATTGGCTCCATGTTTACTTGCAGATTTTGGATGGGAAACACCATATGTTACATTGTATGCTGTAGTATTATACATATATATATATATATATATATATATTGCCTCCCCCCTCCCAAAACACACTCACACACGCATAGTCCACATATTCATATTTTTGAGGGGACCATCAGCAGGTCATCTGTCGCAGCGATGGTGGGTCATCAATGACCTGGTACATGGCTGCTTCCTCATGGCCCTGGACATCAATGACCTGGAAAGCTTGGGTCCTGGTAGTGATCTCATGGGCCATGAGGAATAGTTTCACCCACTCTGCTTCTACCAGTGCCAGCTCCAGGATGGAAGGTGCCGTGAGTTGGAGATGGTGCTGCAGAGCCTCTGAGGAGCAGGCTTTTAAGAAGGCGTGTAGTGCCAGGTCATCTTGTATTCACTCTGGTTAGTCTGCGTAGGATGTGGAAGCTGGTAGCTAGAGTGCCACAATGTACTCCCGGGCTCTGTTTGCCGGGATTTGCCACTGCTCTGCACGTTGCAGCCTAAAACCGCTGTTGGAGAGTTGCAGGGCCAAGGCTAGGTGTACTGCCATAGGCATAGGCTTTTCTGACCACTTATAGCCCTGAGATAACAGATCCAACTGGGCCTCAGACATTTCCCATTGTACTTGGGGAGGCAGGCAGCCAGGACTGGCGGAGGGGCAGCTGGCTGGTCACTCCCATGGGCTAGCAGAACATTTTGGGCCCCTAGCTGCAAAAGCCCATCATCCCTGTCTGAGATAGTTGATCCAGGCGAGGCAGGCCCATGCTGCTGACCCCCTGACTCCATCTGCACTGGCTCCTGCTGGCTCTCTCTGGCCTCTTGCAGCTTTCAGCGGGGGTTTCATCGCTCTAGCTCCCTTCACTATCAGCGCTCTCCTCCTGGGTCCATCTCCACCTTTCCTGTGCCACTAGCCAGGTCCAGTCTGCCGCTCTTCTGTCAGCATCTACCACATGCTGGCCAACCTGCACCATCCGTCGCTCCAGGCCTTTTAGGGATGGAGGCATCTTCATCATCCGTGTCTCAGAATCCAGACACAGGTCTTGGATCCCACTTTTGACACCAAAGTTGCGTCACAGATGAATAGGAGAGAGAGGTGATGCAACAAATAGAGACACAGACAGGGTCTTTAATGTCTTTAGAAAGACACTGAAGAATTCACACCTCTACCTTTCTACTAATTCTCTGCCAGACTCAGCCCGTCACACACCCTAGCCAGCTCATGGTGGGACTCTTGTAGTTCTCAAGATCTGGTCCTGAGAGCACTTGACCTCGTCTTGAGCACGCTTTGTCCTGATCTTGCCTTGGTCTCGGCCATAAGCCTCGAAATATTACAAAACATATTATCTGAATCAACATGCAAATATACTTCTTTCACCTCAATATGTGGAAATTAATTTTCCTGCTCTGTCCTCTTGTAGCAACGCTACAGTTCTTAAAATGTACTTCATCTCCCAGCTGCCCTGGCAGTATAATGCCATTGGGCAGCTTCAGATGGGTAAAAGCAGGAACACAGAGATAAAGCAGTTACTTCTGTAAAGTTAGGAAGGTGGATAATAGCTGGAAAACACGGGGACTACAGCAATGTGGGCTTTGTATGCCATCATCGAATTTGGATAGATGTTGCAACCCCAGCTCCTGTTGAGTGTCTTTTCAGCAGTGGGGGTCATTTCTTGAGTCCACACCGTGCCAGAATGGGAGCCTAAAAAAGGATTTAGTGTTCTTTAAGTGCAATTAGGCATTACTCTTTTTTTTACATTAATTCTTACATTACTTACATGTAGGCTGCCAAGTTTTAAAAGCATTCAGTAGTTTTCTAGTAGTTATCTAAATTCTGATTCTGAATTTTCAACTCTTGGTCTTGTTTTGGTCTTGATTAAAAGTTTTGATCTTGTCTTGGTCACAGGTGGGGTCTTGGTCTTGACTTGGTCTTGGGTTGGATGAGTCTTGATCTTGTCTTGATCTCAAAACAGATGGTTTTGAACACACCACTAATCCGCACACCATGATGGGAAGGGGACTGGCGTTCATGCTTATCCATTCCCAATATTAATGATAATGTAACACACACATACTAATAATAATCTATAATTTTTCTCATCTGAAGCCATGTTGCAAAATCTGTCACTGCAGATCCTTTTAAGCTAAAGCTTAATCTACATGCCCAGTGTCATCTCCTCACTGTAGATGACTGGCAGCTGACTTTCATTCCCAGGGTACACGACACCAGCATGCTTGTAAACGTTGCGAAAGCCACAGCTGGTACATTTTCCACAACAATCTTTCCACACAAGACTAGTAGGAGGGAATCAAATCACATTAGACCAGGATGCTTGAACTTTATGTGGTACAGAGACTCTCATTTCCAGTAGACTAAATAGAAAGAGACTTTTGTCATTTGAAGGCCTCTTTTGTAGCTTGACGTTTAAATCCATGGGGCTCTGTGGAGACGCAGGTCAGAAGTCTGCAAGTGGAATGTAGAGAGAAGAATATATTTAACAAATCACAGCATAAGCTTGCAAAATAAAATGATTCAAGCTTGCTGGCTTGGTCAATAGAGAAGCCTATGTACCTTTAACTTAAAGTCTCACTTAAAGTTAAAGATATGTCGTTACATGTATTCTTTTATGCATGTTTTAACATTTGTGCCATTTATATGTCTAAATATTTTTGTTCTTTTATTTCTCTTTGCACTATGACCAAAATTTAACTGTCACATACTGTACAGCTGTTTCCCAACCTGGGGAAACCCTTCTTACAAACTACTGGTGGTGTGTGGCTCTCTGCCTGTGATCAGAAGGGCGCTAGTTTCAATCCCGGGGTTTGCAGAATAATCCCACTTTTGGGCCCTTAACCCAAACTGTTCATAGGACCAGCTGACCCTGTTTTTTCAGTTGGACATCACTTTGAATAAAAGTATTTGCTAAATAAATAAAAATGTAAATGATGGTTACCCCCACCACCCTCTTCAGTGTATGTAGCAAGACCAATATGTCTGAAAATGTCTAACGTGATATAACCCAAGTATTGAGGACTCAATTTCTCTGAAACAAGATGCCCTCGAATGAAAGTGGAGCATGTAAGGTATTAAACGACATCTCACTGCACCTCCAACCTCAGGTGAACCCTTACTGATGGTATATATATTGTAGCCTTCAGATCTTAAGCAACAAAGCAGATCTAAAACATGGAGCTAAACCTAAATCTCCTTCGAAGCCATTCTGGCTCATATTGAACCCCATTTAAATGCCCGGGGAACTTATTTTTAAAAGAGAAACAAGGAAAATGAAACATTATTCATTTCTATGCCAGAGGGATAAAAATGCTAGAGTAAATTTGCACATCGTTGAAAACAACGCAAGAAACAACAACAAGGCAATATCCAGATGAAGAAAGCATTTATGATCAAAAACAATTTATGATAGATTTATGATCAAAAACAACTTCAGATTGTTCCTGCTAAGTAATATCCATATTGATTTTCTTGGGTGTGAAGAAGGTAATCCTGGAGGAGGGAGAGGGGCGGAGCCTTGGCACACTCCTCTGCTGGACACCCTTCGCATTCATGCATCAGTGCAATTGCACTGAGCCCCAGACGAGGGGTCAGTGACGGAGACATGCACATGGGGAAGGCGGGTTATATTCTCACACTACACTTTTGTGGGACTCGGAAAATGCACAATCAATAACCCCCCCCACATTATGAGCACACGGGATCTGCCACTGTTTTTCACAAGAGGCATAACAAAGGTTTAAAAAAATATGGACCTAACATTATAGTCATACGGGTGTTCATATTAAAGTCAGTTACTTAGTAGCATGATATAAACCTGCAGGACGGTAATGGTCTTTAAAAAGGGCAATTTCCATATCAGTGACTACATTTTTTTTGCCAGCAGTTCCTTTGGTTCTCTTTATCGCCGTTATCGTCTGCCTGTATCTTTCACAGTAAGGAACATTCTCATGGCTCACTCGTTATGGGCTTTCAACATTGTGCATCACTTGGCCGCTGCAGAAATATCCCACTTGTCTGTCACCGGTTCGTCAGGATGTCTATCAAAGCGCCAGGCTGCTGAAGTGATGAAAGTGGGTCTTAGACTAACATAAGCGAAGCTGTGTGCAGATTCCCCACAAACGCCGCACGTGTCAGAGACCCAGTAAAGCCTAAATGCGAGTTATGCACTGAGAGAAATGTGTTTGATGTTTACCATAAAACTTTTTTTTAAAACTTGGAAATTGTTACGAAATATGATTCCCCAGCTTAAAATCCGACATCTAAAAAGGGAGATGTGGAGGATAACATTTTAGTTATTCCCCTCCTGATAGTACGTCGTTTTAATATTCAGTGAAACAGACCTAATCACAAGGGCCTGCAGTTATTTTGGGCTAAGACTTGGAGATTTAGTTCTTGCTGTTCAGCGGAAGCAGAAAGACTCGCACAGGAAATCTTGATGATATGCCAGAATGAATTATAACATTAAATGGCTCATCATGTCCACAGGGCAGATTTAAACATTTTGCCTGACATATCTGACATATGAGAAGCATAAGCAGACACCTACAAAACCACTGAACATCTTATTAGAAACAGCAGAAGGGTGAATACAAATATTTATTACAATTTCTTTTTTTAAATGATAAGCCACAAAAGTTAAATAAACGGCTTAATTATAGCAATATGAAGTTTATCTAGGAAAACTTGGGGACACTCAAATAAAAAAAATGACATTTTGAATAGATAGCGATATTTTGAAATGTAAATAAACGTGCAAGTTAATTGGATGATGGGGGGCAGGTTCTGGGGTAGGGGTGTGGGTGGGTGAGAGATCCAAAACTAACCAGATATTTTACAATTTGCTGTTTCGCAGAGAACCTCTCTGGTTGGTCAAGTTCCCATCTGCAATGAGATTCTCATCAGAAGGAATATATTGTGTATGAGCCTAACCTTCTTCCTAACGTTTGGCCTTGGTGGTCCATTGTCATCACATCGATGGGCCACAAGAGTAAATGGGCATTTCAAAGCCCCATTGGTCTTTAAATTATCCAGAGGTTAATTTTATTATCCAAAGGATTTTCCTTCACGATGTGTATTTGCGATCCAATTATTACTCATTGTTTCATGGTGTGGTGCTGAGAAGGGACCTGAGGGGCTCCCAGTGGATAGGCTGTCTTTATCTGCTGACTTGCTTACTTTAGTGCCAAGCAGCTACGTTTAATATATCGCTTTCTCTGCTATTTTGTGTGTGGTGAATGCACACATGATGTACGATTTTAGATCCAGACAAGAAAACATTTATTATGATGTGGAAGAGTGTGGGTATACTGTCACTGGGAGAAATTCAGGCAGATGTTCCGCAATGCTCATTAATTAGAAAAAAAAAAAGTTCCAGCATCACCTTCATTTTTTCTTTGTTTCGACAGACAGTAATTACAAAGTAGAAAGAATTGAAAACATCTGCTTCTAACCGGTACCTTTGTCTGTGCTGCGCATTGAGTGTTTCTTATCATTTTAGTGTCTGTGGAAGTGGGCAATGAAATCGCATAGAAGGCCAGCTATCAAACACTTTAATAAGCTGGTATATCCTTCACTGACTGACTAGGAGATTCTGCTGACATGACATGAAAGGTAGGGAACATGCCACCTTGTTGAATGCACATTTCCATCGTCCGTATGTGCCCGGCAAGAATCCTTTCTGTCCTGTACAATCATTTTATTTTTTTCAGGAGTAATGCTGGTAACATTGAGAGCTGAGAAAGGTCACATATTTGCCTAAGGGACATTACCTGCTGTGCAAGAAACCAAATTCTTTATCTTAAAAACTACAATGGTTCATGTTAATTTATCATTGTGATACAAAACTGGAGTTTAGGGGAAAAAAAGATTCAGGATGCTAGCTAGTTGCAAAACGATATGAATGTATTGAAACATGCAGCAGTGGATTACTGAAAAAATATGCTAATGCTAATTCTGTAAACCTGGTACATTCTAATCCGAACACTGATGTTCTGTAGCGGAGTCCTGTTCACATTATGTTTTGGATGCCTAGCTGATACTTCTATTCAATGCTAATTTACTGGGGTAGATATTTCACTAAATTGATTTATGTTATATGCATCCCAGTAGAAGACAGACACTTTCAACACTTCAATCAATAGCGATACTTTCCAGCTTCATGAGAAGTACGACTAAACCAATTTGTTTGTGCAAAGGACCAGCCCCTGTAGCTGATCAAGGGGGATTAGTGCAGAATGATTATTTCTCGTGGTGAAATGATTACCTCTGAATTGTGCTGTTTACCACACAACTGTCCCCTGGGAGGCGGGCTGGATGACAGAGGGCCAGATGCCTCACTGGTCTGGTAATGAGCTTGTCAACTTGTCACAGTTTCTAGGGGCCGCTACCCCTGTGAGCAGTGTAAGGTTTCTGATTGGTTGGAAAAGATGTGGGTGACTATCTGCTCGTTTGAGGAATGAGACTGATTTCCTTATTAGTGGGAAGTGTGGATTTCTTGCGCAGCTTGCAGCACAAATCAGCTCAGTATATGAACCGGAATTAACATTTTCATATGTTAACAATGAAATCTTTTTGCTTAATACCCACAATATGATTTTTTTGTAGGAATACATTATTAAAATAATACAACAAAGTATTGTTTTCAGTGCCTGGGGATGGGTAGAAGATTAAGACTGTATGTTCTTTATTTTTTCATTTAATTTAATACAGACATTCTTAATATTCTGTTTACTAGGATATAGCTATAAAGTTATGCCATGAGAGAATCTGAAACACACTGTTTTACTTATAACAGATACTGATAGACAGTCTTAATGGTATCTGAATGTGTATGATCAATCTATAGGACAGTCTATATGATTCTCAGTTGGTTTATATCCCCCCGTCATACCAGGACTGGCTTGTGATTATGATGTAACTCCAGTGTTTCCACACTCACTGATAGAATTCTAAGATATTCTGATGATTATGCTCTGAAAATAGCCCTGTTGAATATTCAACATTATGATAATACCTGACAAATGTGGGATGTACATGATAAACAGCTGTAATCAGGACACAATATATCAAAGCAAACCGTTCTTAACTGGGACAAAAATGCCCTCCCCAGATGTGATGCACATATATATAACTTGAAGAAATATACATACATGGGAAGAGCGAAGCAGTCCGCTTCTCCCCACAGCAAGCAGAACCTTTCTTATCACACATCATCAAACTCTAATCTTTCTCTTATGGCCTATCAACAGCTTTGAAGCTGAGGAGAATTTCATTAAATAAAATGATTCTGGGCTGTATTTAAAAGTGTAAGAGAGTGTGTGTGTGCGTGTTTTTGTGTGTGTGTCGGTTTTGCTATACTTGTGAGGACCAAAAAAATGTGGCTAGTGAGGACGGGGGCTCACTTCTCAAAACTTCATTTTATAAAAATCTGTGAATGCAACAAAATAAGTAAAAAAGCGAAAACTCGTGTATTCAGTTTGGTTACTTATGGTTCAGGTTAGGGTGGGCAGGGGTTAAGGGTGTCCTGATTGGATGTCTTTAATACCCTTGATAAGATAAGGCAGAAAGAGAATGAACATTACTGTGTGGAAAGTTTTGCCATTTATTAAAATAATGAATAATTGCAGTATTTTTAGATTTGAAAGAAAAGCATCACATTTTTTCCAAGGTAAGCCCTCATCTGAGCTTCTTAGAAGGAAAAGGTGTTATTGAATTAGTTAAAGACTGAGAATGTTTTACAAATTAACTGTTTTATTAGCTTTAGATATAATAATACTTTGTGAGATTAAAAGCAAGAAAATTCTTTCATGGGGTGGAGCGTTTGCCTTTTGCTATTTTTCTTTGTACTTAAAATGAAAGCATTCATAAAAGAGGGCCTTATTTAATAGGGGCGGAAAGCTTATGAACGACCTGAATACAGAATCATACAGTAAACCCACTCCGGTGTTATTTATCCTGACAAATTTTAATGTAGTATTATTCAATATTTTAAAGCAGTGATACAGGCTGAATGATATACCGATTTATATGATTCCAGGTCGAAGAAAAGGAATATTAATCTTCTTGCTGAGACTGATTTTCATTGATACATAATTATAATAAAAATTTGTATGCACCCTGTCGCTGCCTCTAATGAGAGACATTCACTGGTTTTGTAGGTGTCAATTTTTGCTTTGCATATTTTTAAATTACTCCAAATTTATAAACCACTAGCCATCATGTAAAAGGTCAAAATTTCTCATATTCATTTGCACGTAAAATTACTGTAAAAAATACAGTAAAGTGTTTTCCTAAAACATTTTAAATCCTATTAGTTGAATAAATGGGTTAAAAATGTGGGATATTATGAATTCTGCAATTCTCATGCATCCTGAGAATTGTGGGATTTTCACCAACGGCCAGTTCACCCTAATTGTGTTTCACTTGCTACACGTGATAGTTTGGTAAAAAATCATCAATTTTTAGAATGAAGAAAAAATATAATTTCTTAGTTTCAATAACTCCCGCCTCTATTGCTCGAGAGACCGCATTCGTCTTTCATCCCTTCATCATTAATTATAAAGGCTACACAAATTGCTTTGTATCTGTTTGTTATGGGAATATAGACTTTGTAAGTGTTGATTGCTCAAGGGCCGTGACCACCACATTAGACAAATGATGTCACTTTCTGTTTGCGATCCAAAAATATTTAATTATCTCCTACTTTATAATAGGAAAAGTCAAAGTTAATCCATTAGCTACTTTTCTGAGCAAATGCTTATGTTTGACAAGTGAGTGTGTCAGGTCTGATAGTGAAACAAGGTCTAGCCCACAATAGTATGATTTATGCATGATTTGCATAATTTCCACATAATTTGGCTCTTTCATAGACATGGATTTATTTAATGACTATTTATTTCCACATAAAGATGATATGCCAGAACTCTGCTATTGTTTTTGGGGGCAGTTGACATTTACAGCATAGAAACATGCTATAACGTAGACACTCAACCCCTGCCTGACATCGTATTATGGAAGTCATGTGACTTCCGGTGGCCTGTAATGGTGTTAGGATGACACAGCGTTAGCCAGAGCAATCAGCCTGACCTTGGCACAGCATGGAAGAGAGCGGTGTTTCAGAGCTACCAGAGAGTGGTGGCCGCTCTCTGCTTCTGATCAATAGGCCTGCTAAAAGAACAAGGGCGTGATGCTGGGTCACAGCGGCCATTCAAGCGGCAGAGCTGGGAAAGTCACCCCGCTTCAAGGAGAGCCAGCACGCTGGCCGTGTCAGGGAATCCTGTCCCTCACTGCCTTGCTGCTTCTAGCTGGAAAATTTCCAGAAAGCCTGCATGTGGGTTTTTCCTTGATGATTAAATTAACTTCAGTATTCTTTGCAAATGCTTAGGCCCACCATGTTACATTATGTGCATCACACCTAGGCGCATCACTTATAAACGTTAATGGATAGGGAAGCCAACTGAAATACAGACTGGAGTACAGACCAAAAATAACATTACATCAAAAGGGAAGATTAAGATACTTGGAAAGAAGTTGGAAATACTTGGAAACTTCAGTAAAAGGGGTGAGTGAACCGCAAGCAAAAAACAGGGAAATTTTAAGTTACGATACTTGAGATTGCATAAGCAACTTTCTGAATAACTGCCACCCCACTTGCTCCCCATAATCTTATGTTGTCACTGTGAAAAAGAAGCTCCCATTCAACAAGATGACTTATACAGTAGATTTCAGTAACAGGACTGGTCCCTGTCTTGCCCTGTTCAGTCCGTCATCTCCCTGTTTGGCCTTTACATTTGTAATCCCAGTTCCTAGTGTTTCAGTCTCAGTGATTCAGTCTAGTGATTATGACCCTCACCTGTGTCTTGTTATTTAGTTCCTGGAGTTTGATTAATTGTCAATGATTCTCACCTGTCCCTTGTCTAGTCTCATTGTCGGTGTACATATACAATTTGCCTCTGCTCTGATTACTCAGTTGGACATTCTACATCCTGAATATCTTGATCCTACATGGGCCTTGGCTGTGCTTCCCAAAAGTCTATGTGGTGTTAGTCAGTCCCTCATGTTTAGTTTAGCTTTGATTCAATCCTAATTTTCCCTACTGCCTGTGTTTTCACCCACTGTGATTCCATTTGTTTCTGATTTCTTGTGTATTCACATTTATAATTAAAGTTCACCTTTGTTACTAAGCTGCACTGGAACCGTCATCGATCAGGCCCTGCCACAAAACTTTAGGTCATATTGAGAAAAATGATGAACTCTTGCACGAATATAGTACCATTCAACTTGAATCAGCTTAAAAAATGCTACCTGATGTAGATGTTGGTTACATCTTGGCCCCATGACATCTTTGTGGTCTTTGCTGTAGCACAGTATTAAGACTGCATACTATCTATAGACACAGGTCATATGTTAACATTTCCACTGAGACCTCCAACAGCTCCACTGAAGCTCTAATGGAGGATTGTAAGCACTCTATTACAACAGAAATGTATACTTGCTACAGGGGACATGTGCCCATTTCCCAAAGTGGTAATGTCTAGTGACGTAATGACGAAATAATGATGCAGATGAGGCCACCTACATCGAATCCAATTCAAGATAAAAACCTTGAATGATAAAGTCAGATTCCAGACTGTCACGGCCTCCCGTCCGGTCCTCCTGTTTGCCACGCCCCTCGCTGCCCTCGTGTGAATCCTAGCGTCTGCCCCA
>JAODKL010000107.1:908464-932391 GCA_026780765.1 Petrocephalus schoutedeni | reverse complement strand
CAATATCTCTGAAGAATGTTTCCAGTACCTTGTTGAATCTATGCCACGAAGGATTAAGGCAGTTCTGAAGGCAAAAGTGGGTCCAACCCGGTACTAGCAAGGTGAACCTAATAAAGTGGCCGGTGAGTGTATATCTGTGGCAATTGGTCTGAACGAAACTCCTGAATTCAATCATTAAGAGGTGTGTCCCAATACTTTTGTACATATAGTATATTATACTTGCTTAAGTCTCTTCGACATTTTCTTATATTATTATACATCTAATATTATGTTTTGATGGGTCCCATCGTATCCCCCCATGGCTATAAATCAGCAATTATTCAGCTGGCTAAAGCCCTTAACCACTATGCCACCTCCTGACTACCTTTCACTCCACTCCATTACTAATATGAACCAGACACTGCAATTCGAACGGAAATATAATCATGGCAGATAGGACCAAAGTTAGTATGCTGCGATATATAGCAACATGAAAAATATTAAAATATCCTTGTCAGTATTTTATAAATTTATAGCATGATTTGCTGGTAAACAAAGATTATACAAAACATTAACCTTGTTTCTTTGAACTAGTTTGTGCATGCACACTTAGGTATTCCCTAATTTCAATCAAAAAGCCAAGGTCTCAAAGTAAACTATTATCCTGTATATGCTGAATGCTGAATGTTTTCGAACCCTTGACCCACAGGTTTCACTAGACAGTTAATCATCCACAACAGACAATTGTCTGCTCTTTTTGTCATATATACTATTTAACAAGCTAGGAAACAAAAAGCTTTGAAATAGCTGGGATTTAGACAGCCAGCCGATTGTATCGCTTCGCTCTTCAACATTCTGGTCACTTCAGCAAAAAAAAAAAAAGAAACCTTTCAAAGTTGGAGCGAAAGTATCAGAGAGGACAGCTCCTCGTTGGGCAGCTTTGCTTTCCCCAGGCACTTCATTTCAAGATTTGGGGGGTAGACGGCAGAAATAAAAGACACAGCGATCTGTCAGTCTCGTGTGACTTTGGGGGGGCTTTGCCAAAAATGAACACTAACCTCTTTTTCCTCCGTTATCTGTGTCTGCGCCTTGATTTGCACAAGTCTCCACCTGCCAGCCGGGCAGTGGAAAAGGTGGCAAAAGGAGATGGGGCTGGTGAAGGAAAACAAGAAAATGTAACCGGAAGAAATGTGCCCCAGTTTAACTGGCTTCCCAATAGTCTTTTGTTAGGCAAAGAAAGCAAACACATTCATAAATTAGGCAATCAGTCTTAACTGTCTTTGTGATCTGACCTCATGTCTCACTTTGATCAAATGAAAGGGTTCCAGTTAATCTCAATTAAACCTCAGCAAAAGGGCAAAACATAAATAATGTATGAAAATCTAATAAACATCTTAACAAACATTAAAATAAATTAGTTGAGGATCCTGCAAGAACTGTTTTCAACCTTGAAATAAAACTGTATATGAAGCTCCAGCATTGAGACAGAGCGTGTCTGTGAAAGTTAAATAATCCTATTGTTCTAAATAAGGTTAAATTTTCTATCCGATATTCTGTGGTGTAAAAAGCACATTTTCAGTGTTTGTTTATTGAAGCTTATTGGTCTTTGGCAAAGCCCAATAAACCGTGCTATTGAAGCCCTGGACATTGTATGACACAGGCCTTAAAGCTGCAAAAACTGACACCCTAACAGATTTCACTGTGGTGCCATTAGGGATTACATCTCTTCTCAAGCAACTTCTCAAATAAAATAATAAAAAAATGGCTTGCCTGTAATGGAAGCCTGACAGTCAACCAAGTGATCAACCCTGAAAAATCCATGCAAAGGCTTCGCAAAACTGGGCATAAAAGGCCCAAAGGAAAATGACAGAGCATGTCCCACAGCAAGGGGAAACAGAGAAAGCAACTGTCTAATAACAGCGAGCCCCAGCTTGGAAAACTGCCATTCCAGCATCTGTCCCTTACACTGCCTGCCCACTAGGGCAGTGATGCAAGCAAGCTGCAGAGGCAGAACCTGGCCGTAAGACTGAGCCGAAGTGTAATCACAGTGATTGCTTGTAATAAACAGAAATATCAACAAGATATAAATTGCATTTTAGGTAAACCATGCTAACAAGCAAAGGTAGCCAAAAATTCCGGACAGTGCAGACGTGTGATGTAATGTCGATTTAGGCATGCACAGGAGTGCTTGGGATCAGTTTCTATCAGGTAGGGTAAAAAGTCAAAACAGCTGTTAGCTCGTCAAGTTTTAACGCTGTTTCTGAATGAAAAGAAAATATCGGCTTATCCTCCTGCCACTCAGTTTTCCTTGTGGTGATGCACTGTAATTTACAATGCTATATTCAGATCTGGCTTGAGTGAACGTTAAAGGACAGGTTGCTTGTTCAATAGATTTGATACTTAAGTACTTTTAAAACCAGGTATTTTCAGTGTTGTCAACTTTCATGCATCTGGTGTGACACTCACGCTTTCGGACTCTTACTCAAGGACGAAATTTTACAGCAAATCTATATTATTCCATCATAAACCTAGAATTAGCTACATCAGAAGTGTGAGAACCCTATAGACTATTTACAAGCTAATAAAACTGTTACATGCATGTAAATGCGTGTGCAGGGAATTCATATGTGTGTAGACTTGACTCTATTTGAAACTCTCTCTTTCCAGCCAGCTGACCAACTTACAGGCAGCCCTGTACTTTTTAACTTTTCCTTGAGTAGTATTTTACTGATTGACTTTTACTTCAGTAACATTTTCGGGTGGTATCTGTACTTTCTTTTTTAGTATGAAAATGGAGCACCTCTTCCACCGTTGAAGAACATCTGCAACACTGGGCAGAATCTGGTGGTTGGTAAAAAGAACAATATCTAATGGGCAAGACCAAGGGACAGGCATAATACAACAAAAAACTTTAACTGGTGTACACACATGAGGGGCCGTTTAGGATATATTTCTGACTTTTGTTACACAAGCTTATGTAACACATATGCATTTACAAAGAAAACCTTCACACACACATCTATATTTCTAAAAATGCATATATGAGAAACGCACACATCTATACTACTGAAAACTCAAATATCACATACATATATGTGCAAAGCAGCATCTACTGGAAGGCATTTCAGTACATCCAGAAAGTATTTCAGGATGGAGGGTTGCCATCACACCTTACCACCCAGAGGAAGCAAAGACTGCCCTTCACTATGCATTTCTTGTCTGGTCAGGATGCTCCTTGTGTACTGCCTCTGTCCTTTTTTTGCGTGTGGTCGGGTGTGCTGTTTTTTGCCTGCAACAACAACAACAGTGTTCACGACAAAGGTAACAGATTCTTTAGGATTCCAAAATATGTCCAGCCCTGAAGTTGTAACTGTATGTACTAGCTTGTTGTGTCTGTACATTGATTTAATTTTCTGTTTTTCAACTCTAGCATCGGATGTCATGGACCAGGAAAATATACCTCCTCATCAAACTCTTTCCATGGGTGCTGAATCCTCAGCAAGCACAGCAGAGGGGAATGAGAACGGTCCTGTACTGGGTCAAGGTATGATACTTTCCTTTGTGCCAAAGTATCAGCCACGTGGCGAACTCCTGACTTACAAATAACTGTTTAAATGTCTTGGCTGTTTCAGGGTCTGAGGATCTCATCTCCACTCTAGATGATCCTGAAACAGGGGTAGGATGCTAGACTGATATGACTCTGTATGATCTGTTAGCCATGGAATCGTGCATCAGGTCTATGATGCGTGAGCTAGGCAGTCTCAAGGAACATAATCTGTCAGAAGATAGCTTCAGGAATGGTGGAAAGACACTGGCTTGCCAATGTTTTTTCTCCTAACACAAATTTTAGAGCTCAGTGCCCAGTGCATATCAACAAGGACGTGAAATGCACTCATTCCACTCTGGGAGCTTTACCTGGTACTGATGTGTCTACGTCTCAATATGCTTCTGCAGGAACTGGCATAGGAATTCAGTGAATTGAAATCGGGTGCATGCAGATTTGATAAGTGGGTTGACATGTTAAATGCCTGCCTGCATCTTGTATGGTACTTTATCTGGAAATGCTAAATGTAAAAGAAGGAGATGCTAGGCTGAAGCAGACGAAATAGGGAGAATATGTTGTTCCATAACATATCTGCCAGTCTGTGGCTCCATTTCAGTGAGAATTTTCTGGATGTTTAAAAATGAAGCAGCAGGAACTGACAAAGCGAATAATAACTTTCATTCTTGGTGTCAGTTGGAGGTTTGTTTTGTGTGTTCTTAGAAATAGATCAATCAAAAATATCTCTAAAATCACAATTACATTATTCACATGCATCATAAAACTCAACGAGTAAACAGTAAAATTCGTGTACCACAGTTGCAGGGGTGGGGACCGGTTCATGAGGGGACAACAGGACAAAGGAACAGTTTATTGTTCATTTGTGATTGCATACGTGTTTCATACGTATGTCACTGTATAACAGAAGTATAAAATATTCCCTAAGAGGCCCCTCATGCATGGAGGTAAATACAATCCTCCAGAGGAAGGAAACAAATTATTATCTTGATATGGTTACTACGGTAAACTCTGATCATGCATTCAAAGGTGCAATATATAGAAATATTCACTGCAGAGCACAATTGTGTGGATATGTGCTTGTATTTAAGTTTAAGGCATTTCGTAACACAGGACAGCTATTATTCGTGATTTGGAAAACATGGACAGGTATCTGTATTTCAACAAAAAATGTGTGAGTTTTTCACACATACACACATACAAGCGTGAGGGACCTTGGGGCTGAGGATTAGGGGTCTTGGACATGCGGCTATTCTGGCAAAGGATAGGGTTCAAACAAACAATCTTCGAATCACAGACACAGAGGCTTAGCCCACAGTATTGTGCATAGTGCATAAAAGAGGCCTCTCCCTGAAGTATTAACTTAATTTCATTATTAAATAATAGGTTTTGACTTGCTGGCATTTATTACAGCTGTAGGTTTAATACTGCAAAACAATTTCTGATATTTCCCAGAACAAGACTATTAACCATTGTATAAAAAATATCATTATAAAACATTAATGATGACATCAAATGATCATTATAGCGGAGAATTTTTGAAGTGACAAACACTATCAGCAGTTGACAGTGATTCCACTGTTGGCGGCTGGCATTGACTCCTGGCAGCTAGCATGCAGAATTGATTTGGACTCTGGGTTATTTATGCTTGCTGGCAGAAGTGTCAGTTCTGTGCAAGGCAATGGTTAAGAAGAGCTAATGCTAATCAGTTATGATTAATGGACTATGGGGGAGAACTCATGTGCTCTTTAGAATGGTGATGAACCACGGCCTCCCACTCTGGGACCAGACAGGGTGAAGTGGATGGCAGGTAGCAAGCCGTCATCGTAGCAGCTCTGAATGACAGGGGCCACTGCAACAGAAGAGCAAGTCAGGCAGTGTCAGTACCTCCCGTTTCCTTGTCCAGGGCACAAGACATTTCCTCATTCAAAATAATCCAACATATCCAACATCCAATAAAATGTCTTCAAACACCCCCCTCCTAATGCTCCATACATTATTACATGCACTTGTCTTATACAGCATCAGAGGGTCCAGGGCCTATCCGAAAAGCCATGACCCATCGCAGGGCAAACTAGGTTTAATGCATCTTAAGCCCCTTGTAGGTATTTATTCTCAGTGCCTGTGTGTTCCCGACTGTGCTCATATGCTCATGCTTTGCGTGAACCCTCTCCAATCGTCACATGTCTTTAGCATTGTATAAATTACCCACCATGCGTGTACCTTACAGTCCCCTCTCTGACTTCTGTGTTTCCCTGTTATGGCTGGTTCAGTGCTCATTGGGTACCTGTGCTAATCCTGTTAAGGACTCAATAAAAGAGCTTTGTTCTTCCACAGCCATGAAGTCTCGGTCTACAATATTGTTGTTGTTGTTGTTTGCCATGAACGACAGCAATAAGAGGAGATGGTACAGATTCGATACCCACTTTCAGTACTGGGTCATTATCGGAAAAAAATGCTGGATATATGGGAATCTCAGGGGGGTAGCCTAAGCCCGGTATACCGTAAACAAAAGCGAGAGTCACACGAAGTCGATGTCGACTGTTACTGTCCTTTTCTCAGAAGAAAGACAAAAGCAAAACTGCAGAATGCAATGCATGTACATGCTGATTTTTGAACACGGTACTGAACAATACTGAACACAGTAACATTTATACAAACTAGATGTCTTCAGACTTTTATTCTTTCCTAAGTACCAGAGTAATCATGTGTACGTTTTGACTACAAATGGTTTGTTAGCATACCGTCTTACACCGTGATATTTTTTTTATTATATTTCATTTGGCAAGATATTGCACATTTAGCATTTTATGAAATGTTTCATTTCCTGTTCATTTTTGTGAAAGTAATTACTGAATACAAGAAAGAAGCAGATTTGTGTAAGTCATGTTGGCCGTGGATTCCTTCCTAGCTTTTGTTTGAACAACATGACCATTATCCTCAAACAATGCTGCTGTAACACATCAATGCAATTGAAATGTACTTACAGAAACAGATCATTTAATGCTAAGTAGTTGACAACGGGGCAAGAAATTTTTATGTTGAATTGGACTAGAAAAAATGATACTATTTCATCTGTAAAACAACAACAACAACAACAATAATAATAATAATGTTAATAATAAAGAAGAAGAATATGAGTGGGCTACTACCTGTCTGTTGAAGCATTAAAGCATTTTTCAGTGGTTTCTTCCATGCTATTTGTTGAAAAAGTGCTATTTTGAGAGCTTATAATATCTGGTGTTTATCCTGTGATTGGCAGACCCTCCTACAGGATTGGGTCAGATAATCTGTTCTCTGTCTGAATTTAAATGTGGCAATGTGGATGTTATTTAATTATTTCTCATTTTTAAGTAGAGCTAATGGGCTTTGAAAGCTTTACGTGTGACCTAGGCGTGCCTCATCTGCTAGAGGGGTTCCTGATTGTTGCAGTGATATGTGTTTTAGCAACAATAAAAATACCAGTCCCTCATTTCCCAGAACATCCTATTTCAGTTCTAAAATGTTTCCTAACTTCCATTTGGTGCTACTGCAAGATGACACATTCTGCGAAAAATGGTTCTTGAATAAGCCTGATATTTTTATTATATTCAAAACAAATAGAAATACATTGTGTTGATTAGCAGATAGTTTTAATAAGGAAAGTTTAAATAGGTGCTACTCTGTGAGATAAAACCAATGCTTCACCTTGTAGCCACTGCCATATATATAATATAAAATTGGAAATAATTGTGCCACATAGGAGTAGCTGCCTTCACTTTATAATGCTGTGTACACTTTGTAAGGGTAAATTAACTGAGACAAATGACAATTACTGTGAGGCCTGAAGACCCAGGTGTGTTCATCATCAATAGTTACATCCTAACACTATATATCATTCGCTTCTGTAAAGTGGTAAGTGACAAGTGTTAAAAAACAGAAGCCACACTCTTTTCTGGCATTTACTCAGATCCTTAGCCTTGTCCTGCAGATGCACAATTACCATATTTTCTTCAACAAGCAAAAGAAAAATAGCACCGTTTCCAAATCGCTTCAGGGGTAAACAACCAATGGAAATGACATAATATCAGTACATTTCCGACGCTGTTATGAGTTCTGTCGGAAACGTGGAATGGGCATCATTTTTGAAAAGGAAGCAAAAAATAATTGTAATGATATTTTAGCTCCTGATGAACACCCCCTCCTTCAGTCCTTGGTAACAGTATTCTAAAAGAAAACAGGCAATGAGGCTCTTAACATGCATTTAAAAAGTTTGTACACCACAAAGTTCATTGAGAGTTCCAAGTTCATTGCTAGGCTGAGTCATTTTTAGTGTAAATAAAGAAACAGTACATGGCATCCAAAAAGGAGACAAGAAAGAGGACTGTTATCACTTAAATGCAGAGAATTCACCCACCCCATTCAGGAAATATGCCTCTCATTTAACATCAGATCTTCTCACCCCCAAATACCTGCCATGGCCTATTGTCTAAACATCAGTGGCCAGGAGAGAGGCAGGTTGATGTGGATTATACCCCCAGTGCACGCTGTCCTCCTTACTCACCGAGACAGACACACATGTCACTAAGCCAGCGATTGATGTACCAGCTACTGTATTTTTTCCCTTTTAAGGAGACAGTTTTCTTTCCCCAATGGATGGAAGTTTCAGTACAGCATTCAAAAGTAATGTATGCAGAATTTATGTATATGGGTAAACACTGCAAGAAGCTTTTTGTGAAAACCCTGTAAAACTTTTGTGCTTCTCGGGGATTATCGAATATTGTCTGGCTGCCTTTTAGCTGCAGATGGGTAAAAATTGGGCTGCTTGAACTGGAGACAGTTATATAATTGTGTCTCCTTTAAAAAACAATTATAACTCTTCCCCCAGTTGCTTTAACCAGTCAGCTGTATAAATACGGTATAAATTGGTAAACAGCTATGGAGGATTTTGGGCTGGTTTTACGCTACATAAATCTGGCTAAATTTGACCTGTATTGCCAAAGTGACAATCGGTCACAGTTTAAAGAGAATCCATGCCGTGATATTTCCAAAGATAGATTCTAAAGTGTTTCAAATGCACTGAATTGCTATTGACACAGATGGATGAGTCAGACAGCATATTTTTTCTGACCAGCGGGCTATCCTGTAATGCAGGTAATGGTAAAGCACAGTTTTCTGGACCCTTTGCTACTCGGAGCCTTCTGTCTGCTAACTAACGCCGAAGCTGGTAGCATGGCAGAAGGGTCATGTTACACACGTGGGCGTGACATTTTTAATGCTCATAGACTCACAAATGTTTAAAGGTGGAAAGCCTTTCTGTTAAAGGTAGAGTGGGTGAGTGCGTCAGGAGGGTTGCTAGAGATTTTGGAGCCCTTGAAAGTACACTGATCAGCCATAACTCTAATATACATTGGTGTATATTATACTGCGGCCCAAACCCAGACCTATTCAATTATGTTCTAAATGTTTTAGGGCCCCTGCAGTCACCCTACTTTCATCCCCTTATGGTCCCCAGGGGTATCGGAGGGGGACATTAGGTGTCCTATAAAATAAAATTTGTTTCTATACAAAATTCATTTTTGAGAGGTTGTAATGCAGAAAATCAAATACTATCTCACAATGTTTTATCTTAGCCAATTCCAAATTTCTCCAGTAGTCATCCTTGTATTTGCAGTAGCTATCCAGTATACCCATGTATTTGCTGAGTCAACTGCTAGCATGTTATGTTGCCTAATCGGTAGGTCATCAATTTATTTAACCAATTAGGTCAACTTTTAAAGTGAGCTGGTTATAAAATGCAATGAATACCTGGGATGGCCAGAATGCCCAAAGAAAGGATTGGGTTTTGCTCACATAGTCGTAGTAATATCCATCAAGATATTAGTAATATTGTAGCGATCTGTGGGTGGGTCATTTCCTCAAACGAACTCACTCAAGGCGTTAGTGCTTTGATGCGCCAACGGCGTTTACTCAGCACCTCTGCAGCCAAAGACAAACAACCGCACTCGCATTGCCCACCGTGCCCATCACGTTGCCTATCCCTCATACACACGGTGGGCACTCTCACACACTCGCACGCAACGCACACACTCCCGAATAACATCAACTACTATCCCGAACAATCGGGTACACTAACGCGAACCGCGCGTCCCCATAACCCCATTTACTGGCCGGCATTAGCCCGACCTGCCGCACTGCCCGCCGGGAAATTCCCCGTGACGTCACGCGCTACAATATATTTATAGAACAAAACAGTTGTTTTTTTACTTTTTAACTTGTCCACTTAGAGTATTAGTACTGGCTACCTAGATGGAAATGATTTACATTATGTGCACCTTTGTAATGTATTCATGAAGCATTCATAGAACATTTATAAGCATCAAGTGTACCTTAGCATGTCTTAAAGCATTTCATTCATAACACTTTCAAAGAACAAGACATGACAGCTATAATACACATTAATAACAAACATTATACAATGTTCTATGTTCTATGAATGTGTTATCAGAGTGCACTTCATATAAATTGTTACCACCCATATAAATACCTTTAAATATTTGTTTTGACAGCTTATTTTGTTTTTGCACAGTACCACATATTATGTCATGGTCTTCATGTGTTTTGTCCGTCATTTCACATACTGTGTTCCAGCAGGTCCAGTTTTGGCTTTCCATGTGCACAAAATTGAAAAACCAGTTTATCATCATTTGCTCTTGACTCTTTTATTTGTGATTTTTTTGTCTGTGTATTGTGACCTTGATGTTTCTGGCTATTTGATTTCCATTTAGCTTGTGTGTAGCTGTATTGTGACCCCGATTTTTGCTGTTGACCACCTCTTTTGGATCCTAATTTGGCTTGGTTGCTTGTTATACTGTATTGGACTGCTGCTTACTGTACTGCTTGTTGTACCACAAAGTTCACTCCTGTGTTACTGTGTCTCCCCTCCGTTACACCGTATAACTGAAGAACAGCTACCACTCACTCATCATTATTCATCGCTTCTCAGTTCAATCTCTCCCTTCCCCTTCCCTATTCTGTTCTAAATCTGGAAATCTGGACCTAGACAGGGATTAACAATTAGGATCCCCCTTTGCTCTTAGAACAGCCTGAATTATTTGTGGCATGGACTTGACAAGGTGCTGGAAGCACTCTTTAGGGATTCTGATCCACGCTGGCGTGATTGCATCATGTGATTGCATCATGTGTATTAGATACACATTTCTCATATCACACTACATCCCAAGGGTGCTCAGATCTTAAACCTCATTTAAACCTCATTAAAATCGGTGATAATTGTACACTGGCATGTGGGTGTGTCCCAGGCACAAACATCAGTGTGATGGAGCAGTCAGCACAGGTGCTGGTGAAGCTGGCGGCTAGTAGCTCACTTTTCTCCCTGAGAAAACCCATGCAGTGGCTGATTTTGTGGGCCTGGCAAAGGCCCATGGCATGGGAGGGGTGACTGAATGAATGATAAAAAATCTGGAGAAGGAAGCATTAATAATATTGGTCAAGGATGGCAGGACAGGCCATGAAAGTGTGAAACACCTCATCCTCCCTTGATCCACAAGAAATTAAAAGCAAATGAGATTAAAAATGGCTATAGATAACAAATCGGAAAAATCAGGTATGAGAGAGCAAAGAATTTTAAACTGCGCAAAACCATGCAGCATTGTGTGACCATGTGAGTGAGCGGTGCCGGTAAAAAGGGCACTGGAAAGCCAGGGTGACCATGTGAGTGAGTGGTGCTGGTATAAAGGGCACTGGAAGGCCAGGGTACCCATGTGAGTGAGTGGTGCCAGTACAAAGGGCACAGGAAAGCCAGGGTGACCATGTGAGTGAGTGGTGCTGGTACAAAGGGCGCTGGAAAGCCAGGGTGACCATGTGAGTGAGTGGTGCCGGTATAAAGGGCACTGGAAAGCCAGGGTGACCATGTGAGTGAGTGGTGCAGATATAAAGGGCACTGGAAAGCCAGGGTGCCCGTGTGAGTGAGTGGTGTCGGTACAAAGGGCGCTGGAAAGCCAGGGTGCCCATGTGAGTGAGTGGTGCCGGTACAAAGGGCACTGGAAAGTCAGGGTGCCCATGTGAGTGAGTGGTGCCGGTACAAAGGGCACTGGAAACCCAGGGTGCCCATGTGAGTGAGTGGTGCCGGTACAAAGGGCACTGGAAACCCAGGGTGCCCATGTGAGTGAATGATGCCGGTACAAAGGGAACTGGAAAGCCAGGGTGCCCGTGTAAGTGTACTAATTGTTTCTACTGGAGCTGTTTACCATCGGTATTACAAGTGTGAATGCTTCCAAAAGTAATTTTACAAACCCGCATTTGGGTGATTTTACAGCTCAGAGACTTTGTTTACGTACCTTTTTATCAGTGGAAGTGCTTGCTACTAGTAAACACACACAAAAAAAGAAAACTGGTATAATCACAACATTCTAGGAGAACAATAATGAGCATTAAAAAAAATATTTCTTTTACTTGTATTTGGCTGAACTCTGAAATGTATGCTTACAGGACTAATTATATTTAAAATGTGTACTGTGAGAATACATTTTAAGTGTCACCAAATTACTTTCCAAGTAATATGGAAAGTCTAAAATTAAAACTATGGTAATTTTTCTTTATTTTTTTTACTTAACTTTACTGTGTTAGCTCTACTTTGCCTTGTGGTAACCCGTCTGCTTCTGGCTAGCTACCTGAAGCTTATGCGGCACGCACAGAAAACATGACAGGAAAAAGAAAGTCATTTTCTCTCAGTGACAAATATAGACTCATCAAAGCTTATGATAAACCCCCAGAAATGAGCCAACAAGTTACAGCAATGTACAGTAACAACAATAAGCTATATTTTATGTACAGTACTGTATTGTAGTGTATTTGAAATATACACGGGTAAATAATTTAATTTGTACAGTACAGTAATTTGGAACTTGGACAGGGTATTCAGAACACCTGTACTGCATTTTGAAAGAGTCAAAGTTCAGTAATTTGCGATGCTGTCCACTTATTTACCTTATATTCATGTAATAAATGTATAAATGTCAATTAAATGGCAATCTAAAAAAAATTTTAAAAGAAAGAAGAAAGGAAAAAGAAAATGAAGCAGGAGATCGGTTATATGCCGATCAATTTCACCCAGACAGATGTGATTACTATAAGCGGTTTCCATTGTAATTGCATAGTTTTTGTCTATAGCCCATTGCTAGTCATAAAAGGTTTGCTAACATTGGATTGGCACAGTGGATAATATAATACTTTCCTCTTAACTCAATGGCATAGGAGATCATTTGATATTGGAGGGGGACATTCATTCTTCTCCATGAATCGCTACCTTATCTCGGTGGAGGGGTTTGTGTGCCTCCATGATCCTAGGAGCCATGTTCTCAGGGGCAACTGCCCCTGGTAGTGTCTCCCAAGGCAAATTGGTCCTAGGTGAGCAGCCATAGACCCTCATGATGGCTACAAATAAGCATCATGTTACCCCACCAATCTCGAATTTTATGACGCCCTCTGGTACTGCAATCATGAATGAGTACTAACTGGCCTTCACTTAGTTGGTGGTTTCAAACATGCTGGTCATGATTCTTCTTCCGGCGCTCAGCCGCCATCTTCAACCGCCCCCTTGCCCCGTCAAAGGCCAACTGTAGTCGAGTCTGATGTTCTTCAATCCAGTCATGGACATGTCCACTCACGGGTTCCGCCACTCTATCTAGAAGGAAATCAACTGGTAGCCTAGGCTCCTGACCGAACATAAGAAAAAAAGCAGATTCCCCAGTCGCCTGATAGGGGGTAGTGTTATAACAGTAAAGCACCTGCGGCAAACAGGAATCCCAATCTCTCTTCCGGGACACAGGCAGAGTACGCAACAAGTTGTGAAGAATCCTATTAAAGCGTTCACACTGACCATTGCCTGCCGGATGGTATGGAGTAGTGTGAGATTTCTCGATCCCATAAAGACCGCAAAGCTGCTAGATGAGGGAGCTTTCAAAGTTACGGCCTTGATCTGAATGTATCCGGGCAGGAACACCGAACCATTCAGCCACTAGAACTTGGGCCACAGTGGAGGCACGTTGATCATGAGTGGGGACAGCCAGAGTGTACTTGCTAAAAACATCAGTCATGACCAAGACATTTTCAAGCCCACTCTGGGCAGGCTCTAACACAGTGTAGTCAACTGCTAAAACCTCATTGGGCCGAGAAGCCAACAAATGCCCCATAAAAGTACGAGCTGCTGGATGTGTATCCTTAGCCACTTAGCACCTTTCACATTGCTGACACCACTGGGCTACCTCAGAGGACATACCTGGCCAATAGCACCACTGACGCAACAATTCCAAGGTTCTTTCCACACCCTGGTGGCCACGGTCTTGATGTACTTGAGTCAGCACCTTATTCTTTAAGGTACCGGGCAACACCAACTGAAACGTAGCTTCAGCACCATCAGGGCGAAAAACCTGACGGTACAGGAGCCCGTTCTTTTCAACCAGGCGATCCCATTGTCGGAGCAAGGCCAATGCTGGCCTTGAAAGTCGTTTCCGTTCCTCTGCAATAGGATGTTCCTTGCGAGTCCAGAATGGCAAGACTTCCCGAATAACCGGGTCAGCCTGCTAGAGAACACACAAATCAGGGCTAGAGCAAGGAAAAACTGCAACAGCAGCTTGGGTTACCTCAACCTTTCCCCATGACCAAGCTTGCTGTAGGGAGTCAGGGAGTAAACTGCCAGGAACCATGGTGTCCACTTCTAGTCGGCCCAGTGGGTAAAGGCGAGACAATGCATCCGCATTCTTATTACTTCTCCCGGACCGATACTTGACCTCAAAATCGAAGGTTGCAAGTTGCGCCACCCACCATTGCTCCATAGCACCAAACTTAGCAGATGACAGATGACTGAGTGGGTTGTTATCGGTGTACACAATACATTTATGGCCTAACAGGTACTCCCTAAATTTCTCCGTCATAGCCCACTTAAATGCCAAAAATTCTAGTTTCATAGAGCTGTAACTAGACATATTATGCTCTGATGGTCTCAAACCACGGCTAGCGTAGGCAATTGGCCTCACCTGGCCTCTTTGCTCCTGGGATAGCATGGCCCCCAAGCCAGCATGGCTTGCATCCACCTCCAGGATAAATAGTAAAGAAAAATCAAGCACAGGTGTTGTAGTAAGCTTAAGTTTCAGGTCCTCAAAACTCTAACCCTAACCCTATGGCACTCCTCGGTCCAAGTGCTAATCATACCCTGCATAGCCCCCTTTAACTTCTTGCCTCCCAACTCAGCCACCAACCGGTGCAGAGGGGCTGCCAACTTGGCAAACCCCTCCACAAACCGACAATAGTAACTAGCGAAGCCCAAAAAGGACCTCAGCTCTGTGACGGTAGTGAGACACTGCCAGTTAGTTACCACCTCGGATCAGTAGAGACACCCTTGTCAGAGATCACATGGCCCAGGTACTGCACCTTCTGTTGGAAGAATGAACATTCACCTTTAAACCCTCCTGTTGAAGCTGTCCCAGCACCAACTCAAGCCACTGCAGATATTGTTCCACCGTGGATGAAAAAAACCACAATATCATCCAAATACAGTAATAACGACTGACACTGCTGGTCACCAAATAGCCTTTGCATCAGTCTCTGAAAGGTGCTGGGGGCATTACAAAGCCCAAAGGGCATCCAGTTCCACTCAAACAGCCCAAAGGGGGTACAGAATGCTGTCTTAGGTCTATCTTCCTCAGCAACTGGGACCTGGTTGTAACCACTCGCCAAGTCCAGGGTAGAAAACCACGCCCCAGTCAACACATCCAGGGATTCCTCAATGCGTGGCAGAGGAAATGCATCCTTCCTTGTCTTGCTATTTGACTGGCGGTAGTCTACACACATGCGCAGACTACCGTCCCTCTTTTTAACAAGAACAATGGGGGAAGCATAGGGACTGCAGCTCTCCCGGATCACCTGTGTCTCCAACAATTGATTAATGTGTTCCTTCACGACCTCGTACTCAGATGGGGATATACGCCTATAGTGTTGCCTAACAGGGACATCATCCAAGAGGGGAATGTCATGGGCCAGCAAGTTGGTACAGCCCACCTCCCCATCCTGAGCAGAAAAGACCGAGATATAGCACCTAAGAAGGGACCTCACCTGGGCCTACTGTTCAACAGACAATGAAGAGAGGTCCAAGCTATCCACCTGGTCCAGCATGACGGGGGCAACTGATAGAGATGCCACATCCGCAATAGCAGAGGGCACTTCAACAACACTAGCAGGTAAGCTGACCACATGAACACTATTCATAGTACCCATAATGGTACGGGGATACAACACCACATCCGTAGAACCTACATTTATTACCAGTACGTATGCAGTGCCTCCTATCACCTGGACTATTGCAGGAAAAGCCAGCAATCCACCTGGTAAGCCAGAGAAGGTAGGTTCAAATAACACTGTAGCACTTGCATACTGCCCTGAACAAGTAGCTGCTACCAACTTCATCGTACCACCTGGGACACGACATACCTTACGGCCACGAACCCTGACTTTACCTGAAGTGCCAATGGAGAACTGCACCCTAGAACAATGGCATTGTTGCAACGCCTGCATGACAAGTTCTGGGGCTGCAGATACTGCAGGTGACTCAAATAGGCCCAGCCCATGCTGTCCAAAAAGCTCTTGATAGCACCGCCGAATCACATTCATCCCCAAAACACCAGGGACCTGTGGGGATGACTCAGCTGGGGGATCCCTGACCACTAACACCCCACACTGTGGCATTAACTTACCACAAAGCTCAACCTCCAACTCTAGGTAGCCAATATAAGGAATGGCGAAGTTGCAGCCAGTGACAAGCCTGAAGGTGTTCTTGACCCCACTGCCCAAAGTGCTGAATTAAACAGCTTTCTCTAATAGTAGACACCATAGACCCAGTGTCTATTAAGCAAGTTACCATAACCCCACCCAACACCACATCTAAATGGGGAAATGGGGACATCAATTGGGAGGCAGCACCTAAACTTGGAGGAACCAACCTGGAGCCAGTAGAAGCCCCACCTGGACCGTGACTCTGCAATCCGTTGGGCACTAGTTTCCTGATGCTGGTGGTGGGTGAGGCTCTCCCCCAGAGTATGGGGGTGCAGATGAAGACTGGAACCGAGAAGGAGCCTGAACCCCATTACACTCCCTAGCAATATGCCCAGGCCACTGACAGCGTCTACAAATGATGGAACTGCTACGAGGTGAACGACTACGCTGACAAGAGCTCTGTAAGAAGCTTCAACACTCCGGGTAATGTAAGTAGGCACAATTGCTCTTGCTTGCCCTTTAATAGTTCCCTCAGCTCACGCATCTCCCCGGACGGAATCACCCACACCCCAAGGACTGCCCTGTACTCCATACTGGATACCGCAAGCTGATGGAACAGACTGACTTCGGCCACGACTACTCGGCAAACCTTCTCGCTCCCACCTAATCGCCTCACCTCTTACGTCAAGTAAGGTAGCAGTGGGTTGCCTACCCACCATCTGCTTTAACTCACGACAGAGGGCACCATCCAGGACATGCTCAACAAACTGGTCCCTCAGCAAAACGTCAGCATTCAAAGTGCCACTGGGTGCGCGTTGCTTCACCCTCTCCATAAGGCCCATCAATGAAAGGAAAAACTCCTGCAGTGTCTCCCCTTCTTGTTGAAAGCCTCCTGCAAAGCTACATATGGCTCTGAGCACCCATACAACTCCTGCAATACAGCAATTATACAAGCTGGGTCTCCCCATTCTGCACTGGGGCGGTACCTTATCTCCTCACGAGATAAGGTGGAAGAGTGCCCTTAGTCGTCACCTAGGGTCCATGTTATTGAGACTGTGTGTGTGTTCCCTGCAGTTTTAATCGTGGAGGCCACCGTCAAAATTAAACCAAATTCATTACTGGATAGTAGATGTCATGTAAAGCTAAGATTTGGACTTCTGAACGAAAGATTGCTGGCTCCTAAGATATTACTAATAAATGAAATTACTACTTTTTTAATTACTTGATTTTAATTATACCTCACTGAGACCTGGCTTAAACCAAACAAGGTCATGTCACTAAATGAATCCATTCCAGTTGAATACAAATATAAGCAAAGTCCTCAACCAAACCGCAAAGGTGGCGGTGTTGCTGCAATATGTCAGTACAACTTAGGAGTGTATGAAACAAAGTGGTTATAGCTTTAGCACGTTTGAAATTCTTGATCTTAATCTTGCTGGCACATCTCAGTGTACTGTACCTCCAATCATCATTGTTATTTTGTATAGAATGCCTGGTCCCTACAGCAAATTTCTTAAGGAGTTTGCAGATTTCTTAAACCTGGGGGTTACTGCTGACAAAGCTGTGATTGTTGGTGATTTTAGTATCCACATGGAAAATGATAGCGATCCCTTAACAAAAGCATTTACTGATATTCTTGACTCTGTTGGTGTATGTCAGAACGTGGCTGCGTCGACTCATGCCTGTAACCACACCCTGGACTTGATACTTAGTCATGGTGTCCTGGTAGAACACGTATCCATTATTCCTTAGAATCCTGGTAGAACATGTATCCATTATTCCTCAGAATCCTCTACTTTCAGATCATTACTTGTTAACATTTGGAATATAGTATAGCCTCGATACAGCCCCAGCTCAGAAGTACAGTACCAGACGTTCCATAGCTTCATTATCCGCTGCAATATTTCTCAATCAGCTCCCACAGTCCTTCAGCCTTACTTCTGAAGCCTTAAGTGTAAATGAACTCGAACAGGTGACATCATTTGCAGCACTCCTGATCATGTAGCTCCACTCAAGAAAATAAAGCATAGAGATAAGAAACCTGCCCCCTGGTACTCTGACCATACACATGAACTTAAACAGGCTTCATGCAAGCTAGAACACAAATGGCGGTCAACTAAACTAGAAGTTTTTAGAGAGCCTCTCCAAGTATAGACAAGCACTAGTGACTGCTAGGCTTGTGCATCTCTCTAAACTAATAGACGAAAACAAAAACAATCCTAAATTTTGTTCTGTTTGAATCTGTGTCTAGGTTAACAAAAAAGTTAAACTCACAAGTCCCAGAAGCTCTTAGGAGTGATTACTTTATTGCATTTTTTAATAATAAAATAACCAAGATTGGACAGACCATTATGAGCACATCCACAACTGCACACAACCACCAATCTTCTGCTAGTCCTATTAGTACTAATTATGACACCTTTGTGTCTCTTCTGTAACGCAAAAAGAAGTTAATTTCCTCTTGCAAATTCTCTGCTAGCCTTGCAGACCCAATACCTACCAAACTACTCAAGGCAATTGCACCACTGATTAGCACTACATGGTTAAACTTGTTAAACTCATCTCTTAGGCTTGACTATGTTCCTAAACCTTTTATAATGGCTGTTATTAGATCTGTTCTCAAGAAACCAAATCTTGAACCTAATAACTTATAGACCTATATCAAATCTTCCCTTCATTTCAAAGATTCTGGAAAAAGTTGTTGTTTACCAGCTGTCTTCCTACTTTCAAAAAATAATGCTAATGAACTATATCAGTCTGGCTTTAGACCATAGCACAGAAACAGGCTTAGTCAAAGTGATACATGATCTGCTTATGGCTTCCGACCATGGTTGTATTTCGTTGTTATTATTACTGGATCTAACTACAGCATTCAATCCTGTGGACCATAATATTCTTTTGGACTGGGTAGAATCTTTGATTGACATTAAAGGTACAGTTCCTTTATAACTGATCGTTACCAGTTCGTCCATGTAAACAACAAATCCTCCAAGCCCACTAAAGTCAGACATGGTGTCCCGCAGGGAGCAGTGTTGGGCCCACTACTGCTTACTCTATAATGTATATGCTACCACTTGGTAACATAATTAGAAATTATGGTGTTAATTTCCATTGTTATGCTGATGATACACAGTTGTACTTATCTGTTAAACCTGGTGATGCATCCCAGCTCTCTTCTTTACAAGACTGTCTGCAAGACATCCGGTGTTGGATGGCAAAGAATTTACTCAAGTTAAATACAGAAAAGACTGAGGTACTGTTAGTTGGTCCTAAGGATAAGTTTGAAAACCTCAACACTAGTGGTCTTCCTACTCAGCTTAAAACAGTGGTCAGAAATCTTGGTGTCCTGGTAGATTCAAATCTGTGCTTCAATGCTGACATAAGTAGTATTATCATATCTCCATTTTATGTTGTGGGGCTGTCCTGGCTGACACACTTCTTCAATATTGCATGTTGGGGACAGTGCCTCTGGACTGGCAGACTGGGTTGGTGGTCCCAATCTTTATGAAAGGGGACCGGAAAATGTATTCCAAGTTCAGGGGATGCACACTCCTCAGCCTTCCTTGGAAGGTCTAGTCCAGGGTATTGGACAGAAGGGTCCATCTGTTTGTCAAACCTCTGATCCAGGAGGAACAATGCAGAATCCGTCCTGGTCGCTGAACACTGGACCATCTTATCCCGGCAGCTGCCTCATGCGGAGGAGTTTAAGTATCTCAGGGTCATGTTCAAGAGTGAGGGAAAAAGGGAGCGGGAGATTGAGAGAGAAATCGGGGCAGTGTCAGCAGTAATGCAGACACTGTACAGTACCATTCTGTTTTGGTGAAGAGGCAGCTGAGCCGGTCGATCTATGTTCCTACCCTCAACTATAGTCATAAGCTCTGGGTAGTGACCGAAAGAATGAGATTTCTGATACAAGTGGCCAAAACGAGTTTCCTCCGCAGGGTGGCTGGGCTCAGCCTTAGAGATAGGGTGAGAAGCTTGAACATTCAGGAAGGGCTCAAAGTAGAGCCTGTGCTCCTCCGTATTGAAAGGAGCCAGTTGAGGTGGTTTGGGCATCTATCTAGGATGCCTCCTGGACGGCTCCCTGGGAAGGTGTTCCAGGCACATCCGGAGAGCTGCATGATAGCCAAAGCCAGTGATGGAAACGATGCAGAAACGGCAATAATGACCTGCAGAAAATTGTGTAGCTGAGATGTCAATAGAGAGAAGGTGGGGAGAAAATCGTCTGAATTAAGGTTATTGGCTACATGAGATGTTGACTATTGTCCCTGTCTGCTTCTGCCTCTGCCCTCCCCCATATTTGGCTTTTAACATAACATACATCCTTGTGCAGCGATACCACAAGAACAGTCTGACCCTAGCTGTTGGCCATCCTTATTAAATTAAGATTCATTCAGTACATGCGGCACATGCACCATAGAATACTGCGAGATAGACAGAGAAATACCAAAGACATTGTAACATAGACACATACCAGGCTGCTTAAACAAGACATAGAAACATAGAGTCATTTCAAGCTGCTTAAATAAAAGAGACATACCAAAGTCATAGAGACACAAAGGCATACCAAAGACATAGAGACATAGACACATACCAAGCTGCTTAAATAAGACATAGAAGCATAGAGACATACCAAAGACATAGAGACATACCAAGCTGCTTAAACAAACATAGCTGCATGCACAGAGATAAAGGGCTCAAAAGCAAGACAAGCAAAGTATCAAAGACTAAAACCTCCACATCGATCCATCCATTCATCCATCCATCCGTAATGTGCTTAATTAAATGTGCAATTAAATCATCTTGAGATTCTTAAACTGATAATAGGACAGACTTTTTTAGACAATAAACTACACCTGTCATAGTTAGTTCTCAGGTCTGATTGTTGTATCTTGTCCCTCTTCTGAATTTTATAATTCAGGAAGCAGCCTAATGAACAGCTTAAATGATAAATGAACAGCACATGAACAATAACCAACATCACACACACACACACACGCACACAGACTGTATGGCATATATACAATAATTATCTCTCTACCAGAATGCATAGCTATTAGTTTGTCATTCTTACCATTATGAATTACACTTATCTTATATTTTTATTAATTTATTTTTCTTTCCTTTTGTATTATTGTTTGCATTGTAAAGCATCCTTTAGTATGAGGCACTATATAAGTAATAATAATACAGTATTATTATTATCTGAAAGTTGGTTCCAAAACAAACATAATAAACCATACTGTGCATGCACTACCCTAATAATTATTCTGCTGGCTTTCATTTACTAATGAATGTGGTTAAGTACTATTTTTGATGGTCGCTAGGATAGATTTCTCTATTTAAATTTAAAACTACTCTAAATATGTTTACTATGAAAATCTTTTCAGGTCAATGACTGCTAGAGTACCAGTAATACATTTAAATTCCAAAATAAAAAGAGAAACATCAACACACAGTGTCTTAACCGGATGTTCATCCACCCCGTGTTGTGAGAATGGCATCAATTAATCATCTGATGTTCTGTTGATGGCAGTAGAAAGATTTTGTCTCTGAAGCTGTTCCAAAATCCCCCCATTAATTCTCAGTTAGGTTAAGATCTTGTGACAGAGAGGGTTACGGCTGTATACTTCACGTAGTCTCCATGTTCATCAAGCCACACATTCACATTCATTTACTTTGCTTTCTATGCAGCTAAGTGGACCTAAACCATGCCAGGAAAATGAACCACATTCTAAAAATGAACTGCCGGAACCCTTAACTAGTCCAAAGAGGATGGCAGATGAGTCATATGAATATATAGCTTTTTTTCAACTGCTCAGTAGACCACTGCCTTGTTACTTGCACCACTTTACTCATTAAAGTAAATTTTTAGACATAAGAAAGGTCTCATTCACTGTTTTTCAACTCAA
Source organism: Petrocephalus schoutedeni (assembly GCA_026780765.1). Taxonomy (NCBI): domain Eukaryota; kingdom Metazoa; phylum Chordata; class Actinopteri; order Osteoglossiformes; family Mormyridae; genus Petrocephalus; species Petrocephalus schoutedeni. The sequence continues at coordinate 910,173 of JAODKL010000107.1, read as the reverse complement.
CTGTCCCTTAGCACTAATAATGTGCATAATGAAACTCCCTGATTATGCCTTAGGGTTAGATAATAATCCAGTTTAATCCATCCGATTGCATCTCAAATGAGGGCATGTTTGAGGCCACTCATTTGTGTCCCTCCAAATTCCCTGCCAACGTCGGAATTGTGACATGAAGATGTGCAGTCTTCTTAACCCAGGCTCCTGCCTAATATAGTCCAACAGGCATGCTCCTCTGACTGGTACACAGCTGATTATATCTGTGATACCTAAAACAATGGGTACTAAGGCGATTTGACATTAATTGCTTAAATGACACATCTAGGATACTATGAGATCAGTAGTTCTTTTATTGACTATTTATGTTACACATTTTGATGGTTTGGCTTTAGAAAATTAATTAGTCGTTCTGTCTCCCCGGGAACCATTAGGACAGGCATGTCAAACTCCTTTCCCAAGTGCCAGGTTTTAGGCAATACATTTTAATCAGAGCCCGATTTAGACCAAAAACACTGGATGATATGTCATTCTCTCTGAATAATAAATTCAGGAAAGGATTCAAGAAGTGAGGAAGATTGAAAACCAGCACAAATTTCCTGCTGAATGCTATACATATTTACTATTAAAATATATTTCAACCTGTTCATTTCCTTTCATAAAAATGCATTTTATGTGTTTAGCTTTTCTTGTCAGTATTATTCAGTATTATTTAATGGTATGTCTGTGACGGGTTGCTGTTGATAAGCATAATGTGTTTGTTATCCAAGAACATACAAACTCAGCAAAGGTCAGATCTGGACTCATAACATTGGCATGCCAGCCACTACTGGTACTGTACTGAGAAAGTTACTCAGGTAAGTAATGCTGTGAATGGTGAATGTGAAACGGCGATCAAGATACCGTTTGCAACCCTCTTGTGAAAACCCCGTAGCCATAGAAGTGCAAGAAAAAAGCAAAATAATATTTCTATCCATTGCTGTTAGCTGCGAGAAATTGCATAGTTTACCAAATTACTAATTGATGATTGAAATTATAATTATCATTAATTTACTTCTGCAATTCCCTCCATACATATTGCTGTTTGAAATGGGAATAATAATGAGTTGCGGAGTTAATGAGTTCTACACAGCGTCGTAATTTTCAGAGTTACAGAGTTACAAATGGTCTGTTTGATGCCAGCATACAATCTCCTTTATCTTTACGGGTTTTCACTGGAAAGGTTCAGTAGGCAGAGAGTGGAAAAATGTCTTTGAACTGTGGTGTCCTTTGTCAGGCAAACTATTAACAATTAATACAAAGAACAGGGCAGACACAGGGCTATCAGAAACATTCTTTTATTCTCCGAAGACAAACTTCACACAAGACATAATCAATCATTGCCCCTTGATCGAAATCAGACATCAATAGCAGAACTTCAATTTGCAGTAATAATCAATATGAACTCTAGCCTTTCTGTAACAAGAAAGATGATATAATCTTACAAAGCATATCCAATTTCAAGATTATTAATTCCTGAGTACTCCTGCTTCCCCTCACAGTCCAAAAACACGGCTGGGTATGTTGTAGAGATGTGGAGTCGACTCCAAAAGAGTCGATTCCTCGACTCTCACTAGCCCTAGTGTCGGAATCGACTCCAGGTCTGGAATCGACTCCCAGTGTCGAGTGTTTTTTTCAAGTTCAACACAGCAACAGTTCATTAAACAAAAAGATAAAGAAAT
>JAODKL010000107.1:897112-908364 GCA_026780765.1 Petrocephalus schoutedeni | reverse complement strand
GATTCCACCGACTCCAAAATTAGGAGTCGGGAGTCGGAGTCGACTCCAAAAAAACCGGAACCGAACACCCCTAGTATGTTGGTGCCTCAGATTTGTCCTTAGTGTATGATTGTGTGTCCCATGTTATATATTGGTACCCCAACTGACAACATACCGCCCCCCCCCCCACCAAGGGGAGGATTCAGGCTCATGCTGATATGCATATCCATATGAAATGGATATGAAATTGTCGATGACGGATTGAGAGATGGATGGATATGTCATAAAGGGACTAAAGTCCACTTTGCAATCATCAAAAAATTATTTTTTTTTCCTGTTGGAATCTGAATCTAGTTGATCTTTAAGTTCCAGACGGGAAAGCATCAAAACTGAAGTATGCATAAGCATTTTGGTGAATAAGTGGTACATGTGAAAGTTTAGGTGCAATATAAAATACCGTATTGCATTATTCGAGCAATCTGAGACAGCAAGACAGGATGGAGCAGCTAATGGGAGCTTATGCATGCCATGCTAAATCATAAGAATAGTCTGCATAGCCAACAAGCAGCTCTGTATGCAGCAGTCAGCCTCAGCTCACGACCTTTTGCGACAGGAGAGACTAAAGATATGTTGAATTAAATGCAGTGTGTTTGAATACAGGACACATGCAGGTAAAGTATTCCGCAAACCTGGAAGACTCTGCCGAGTTTCCGTTCATATTTCTTTCTGTAACAAGATAACCAGAATATTGTGAATGAAGCAATCAGTTTAGAGTGAATGAGGGAAGTATATCCCTAAGATTTATCAGTGCAAACCCATTTGAGGATTTAAAGGTGAGAAATAATATATACAGTATGTTCTCCAGTTTTCTTAGTACATTTTAATGCATTTCTGTAAGAACTCCAGCAGCTTAACTCTGTGCCAGTGAAAATACACATCTTTAGGCAGATGCATTGTTAGATAAAAAAGGTATGGAACTTTCTTTTCTGCATTACTGAGAGACAGCATTTCTCTGGCGTCCATTGTAGTAAATAGCTGAAGGAATAGATGTCATTTCAAGATAGCGATGTCTATTGCAACACAAAGGATTTTTCCTGAAGTATCTGGGCAGACTTATTTAGATGTCAGGCCTAGAGATATTGAAAAATTTACCATTTTAAGATTTATGGATTTGTGCATCATCAACATAGTATAGATAATCATCCTTTTATGGATAACATTTCTAAGGGGCAGAATATATAAGCAGGGGAGCAGCGAGCTAGAGGCAGGGTCCTGTGGAGTCTGAGTGGAGTCTTTTCATCATTTATCTGAACAAACGGGTCACAGTCTGACAGATACGAGTCAAAAATAGCGAAAAGCACTGATCCAAAGATATTTAGTAGTCTGTCCAATAAAATATGATGTACTTATAATATCAGTTGTGTCAAAAGTGGCAGTAATGTCCAGAAGCAGTAGTGCAGAGACCACAGTTGCTGTTCAGAAGAGAGAGGAAAATCATTCGTTACTCTGATAAGTGTACTTTCTGTGCAGTGTTGTTATTGGAAATCAGATTAATACAGCAGTCTTAAGAGATCTGGGAAGATATTCTGAGAATTGTATTACATTTATAATATTTAACCTGGATTTTACAGTTACAATTAATATTCCTTCATTAGCTTTGCAAGTAAAAAAATCTAGAAATAAAGGTAATATTTTGGATATAAAATACTAATATATTAAGTTAACTTGATGTTACAAGATGACTCAGAATGCTGAGTACAGTATGTGTAGAAGCAACGTAGCTGCATCACGGGCTGTCTGGTCATGGTAAGAGCTTGGAAACATTCTGAGAAACTTATCTCTGAAATTCAGGATTTCACCTCTTATGACTTACGTTAACATATCTGAATTCTAGGCTTGACTTGAATTACTAACACTTCCATAAATTTTACTGCCAGTGGTATAATTGACCCACAAAATACAAAACATTGCTCCTCGGGATAGAATGTAAAAGTAATCAAACTCTTGTCTTAACTCTATGGCAGCGTTTCCCAACCACGTTCCACGGTCCACGTTTCCTGCCTAGTAACTTGGGAAACACTGCTCTATAGTGCAGAGGTGCTATTATTAAGGATTCATAGAGAAATTAAAATTTTGTAATTTTTAATCTTACTGGTCCTATTTGTACAGCTTTGGTCAAACTTTAATATTGATTGAACATTCTTTAATAAAATTTCCATCATGGCAAGTTTTCACTTTATTTGCCATCCTTTCGTCTTGCTGTTTATATCACACTATACATGTCACTTATACTGTAACTTAGCAACCAAGTTTCACATGTACTTGACAAATAACTGAATTCTATTGGCTCCAAAAAGATCAAAAAAGATTAATACAACAGATAATGCACTAAAACTATATAAAAATAATGAAGAGGCGCAGTCATGGACGTGACAACCTGCTAAGAAAAACAAAGCTACAAAGCTATCTGCTATTTCTGAAATGAGCAGTATGAAATTTCCGAGTCTGCACTGCGGACTGAGGACATCACCAATAAAGGCTCTGCCGAATGCAGAACCTGTCATGTTCCTCTCACTGCGTCGAAAGCTCATAAGAACGATACGGCTGGGACCAAGACTGTCAAGATTCCCTCATTGTACAGTCTTTCTATAGAAGAATGGAGGATCACGTTGGTGCCTACAAGTTATTAATTTACCACAGCATTAGGCTTCACATCGCCTGCTTGTCTCAGGTGAGAGTTGCTATTTGCACTTGACAAATGTGAGTATTCTTCTTGTTTTGCTCACTTGAGAGATGAAAGGCTTTGCACGAGTTATGAACGAGTGTAAATATTCAACCATCTTTAGATATGTATGGTATCTCATATATCCTCACTGAAGCAGCTGCTTTCGATACTGACTTAAGTTCCAGTTTGAGCGTTTTATTTTAACTACAAATATCTGGAAAGAGGCTGGAGGCTGTTTTGTCATGCCATTAGTAGCAGGATTACCATTTATTGTGGGACAAGGTACAGGAGTCTTATGATGTTGAGTCATTAATCATTAGGATACGTAATGAGTTGTCTTGCATTGCAGCACACCTGAATGAGCTGAAGGCCTGTTCTGAATTTCTTGAAATATCATACCAAAAGGCACTGTGGCATGTACCCACCAGATGGCTTTCTCTGTTTCCAGAAGTAGACAGGCTTCTACAGACCTGGGCTGTGGTTAAGATGCATTTAACACAACTGCAAACAACAAAGGTGGGATTTTGTCAAATCGCATGAAAGTGGGCTTAACTCTGACACAAAACTTCGTGTTGATGAGTACTACATGTTCACTGTGCTAAAAACTTTTTTTTTTATTATCCATCTTCCAACACTTCTATTACTAACTTTTTTGCCTTCACCAGCTCTCAGAAGCCTGCCATCAAGAAAATAGGAGCTTAGAAGCAATGCCACTGACATCAAACAAATAACCAACCAACCAACCTTGAGGGTCACTTTGATTTAGGACACACAGTCCCGAAGATATCTCATTTGATGTGCTCTCAGAGATTCAAAGTGCCCTAAAAGTGGGCTGTGTTAATAGTGAAAAACCTTTGTATTTACACCAGCACCCCCAACCTGGATTTCGAAGATAATCACTCATCCATCCATCTTCCAAATGTTTATGCGGTACCGCTGTGTTTCCTAACCCATTACTCGGGGATCCACGTTTGTGCTCCCTCTCAGCTCGTGGTAGGAACAAAAACGTGGACTATCTCCAGGTGCCTGAGGCTCGGGTTGGGAAACACTGCAGTAGAGGGTCATGGCACTCTGGTAAGACCATGTGGCAGTCTAGGCAAGCTGCAGTACCCCTCCTTCCCCCTGAAAATCTCACTCTGTAACAAGGGGTGGGGGATATGACAGTAAAAGGTAGGGGGTGGGGGCTGGCGATGGTTTGCTAAGTTGGCATCGCCTGGGAAGATGCCGCCCTGAGCAGCTGCCTATCTTTCCCTTGCCAGGCAACTCCAGTGGGTGATGAGGGCTCTCGAGCCTCTTCACGGCAGTATGGGGTACCCTGGATGAGATGCCAACCTCAGAAAGGACGAACAAAAATTCATTCTGTGGGCAATTTAGAAATGCCAGATCATCTAAGTACATGCCTGTGGGCGGTTGAAGCAAACCAGAGTACCTGAAGGAATCCTGTGCCTCACAGGGAAAGTATACAGATTTCACATGCACACGGAGCCTAGGGTGGGATTTTAAACCCCAACTCTGCAGGAACAGTATTAGGCAGCAGGGTTCCCTACTCAGCCATTGTTCCACCCTAGAGATGAACGCTGAACAGTAATGAAATGGATTTATTCTTTGGAAATTACAAAGAACCCATCACTGTCCTGTCCAGAACACCTTTGTAGGAAATAACATTTTCATCATAAAGCATTTGGAAGCAGATCCCTGAATGCCTCTCTGGACCAACCATGTAGCTTCCAATAGAAGCAGCTACAGTCTGCATACTGCCCTGACTACACTGATTGGGGACCTAAAATAGAGAATTCACAGCATATATTCTTACTTTATACACTAGCCACTAACTTCAACCATGAGTAGCCCTGACCTAAAGGACCTATACAATGATGTGTATCACACTCAGTTTGATATTCCATACTAACTACTGACCCTGGCTAATATAACAGCTATACCAAACACAGCACTTGGGATCTATTTGCATAATAGTTTTCTGCTCTTTACTCACAACAGAAAACAGTGAAAGAGTCTGGATGTCCTTCCAGCTAAAGTGCAGAGACTTACTGAGAGCTACAAGCAGGTTACCCTCCGAGTTTTAGTTCTAAGCAGTCCATCTCCAGCCTGCCTATGGCAACAAGTGCATCTAACATCCCCATAAACATCTGACGCAGCGCTTCAGGGAGCAGAGGAAATTGAAGCTATCTTGCTGGAAGGAGGAACCGCAGAACTGTCATGTCCGCTAGTGCGCCCTGCTGGGGAGTGGGAGGAAGGAGGCTTGCAGATGCTGGCCTGAGTGCGGCTACCCAGCCTGCACCACCATACTCTTCAAGGTGCTGACAAAAGCCTTAAGGAGTGAGTCTATGCATGAAAATCACAACTTCATTTTAATTGTCAAGCCCACAGATACTAAGATGCCCTTAAAGTAAAAAGTATTACCATTGTCACCAAGCCTTCAATCTTCTGGGTCTCAAGCTAGCTAATTAGTAGGTGAAGTTGATGTGTGAACTTCAGGTGATGATTTAGACAGTGTTTCCCCATGATGCCCTGTCTTATGTCTGGATATTCAGGCTTTCCAATATTATGTTCATTATTATGATTGTGTTGTTGTTGATGGTCATAGTCTTCCTCTGTTACCTTCAAATCTGATTAACACACAATTATATCATCAAATATCAGAAGAACAAAAAGTTACCTTCGGCAGGATTTACGTGACTCCAGATCTCGGATCCACATCCGCCCCATGGACCAGCATTTATTAGCCTACCTGACTGGATATTTGTTGATTGGCAATTATGGATAATTTCTGATAATTTATTTGATGTTGTGGCTAACCACATAAATATTGTTAAGTAAATCCATATTTACGATCTATATTTATAGCTATATTGTATAGTGGAAAGCCATGTATTAGGCTTGGTTTGGTGAAAGTATAATTTATCCAGTATTTTTACGGTAAGCCTACAGCCTAACCGGGAAATATAATTAGGTGGTTAGACAGCCAGGTTAGACACCTCTGTACTGAATGACACTTTCCACCTTTTCAGGAGAGAAAAAAATAACTATATATATATATATATATATATATGTTTTCCTGCCTAGTATGATTTTAAAATATGCTTACAATTAGCCTCTGGTGTCCATCATGGTAAGAAACAGATACTACAATAATATCATGGTACTCCATATGAATTGCTGCATGTGTGAATTTTGGATATCACCACTTCTGAACCAAAATGCGATATTGTGAGTGTTGAGATACAGCTTAGTTGTACAACAATGAATGACTGACTACAGGGAGCCCCTTTGTGATTTGATCTGACACCTCTGAAAGCCGCCTCTGTCCAATCAGCTTGGCCAAACAAATCCAACAATGAAAAACTCCACAGTTAGGACAAGTGCAAATTAAATGCTTAGTCTGTAAAGTCAACTTAAAGTCAAAGTAAACTGCATTATCATCTCAGCTATATACACATATACAGTGGGAGAAGACAACTCCAGTTTACAAAAAAGGCACATAAAATACATATATATAAATAAACTATAAATATGAAATCTAAACAAGAGGTAAAAATATGCAATTTAGATATTCGTAAAATTTTGTGCCAGTCTGTGCCAATGTTGCATCAGCAGCCAAAGTAGAAAACAAACATGCATAATGGAATGTAATTATGTTTGCATTATAAATGCATATAAATATGCAGTCAGTCCAAGAAAAAATAAAGTAGCCCTGAGACAGTATGTAAGTACATGTGACATTGTTGCGTTTTGTTTATGTAGCAGCATATAAGACTGATGCGTAAAGTGCAAAAGTGCAAAGCAGAGTTCAGTGTGTGTGTGTGTGTGTGGGGGGGGGGGGGGGGGTTGTGTGTTGAGAAGTGTGATAGCTCTCATGCAGTCTGGCTGATTTGGTCTTCCTGCAAAGATGGCATCTGCCAGATGGGGGCAGTGTGCAAAGTCTGGGTGAGGGGTGTGCGGAGTCATGCACAATGCAGGAGGCCTTTCTGATGCAGCACCTATGTCCTGGAGTGAGTGGAGAGACACCCAGGTGATGTTGGCAGCTGTTTTAACAATCCTCTGCAGGTTCTTTCAGTCCGCAGTGCTGGCACTGCTGTACCAAACAGAGATACGGCTGGTCAGGACGTTGTCTATGATGCTCCTGTAGAACACTATGAGGAAGACGCGAGGAGGGAGGTTTGCTGGCTTCAGACGTCTTAAGAAGTGAAAGCAGTGCTGTGCCTATTTGGTGAGGGAGGAGGTGCTGGTGGTCCAGCTGAGGCCTTCCGAGATGTGCACCACCAGAAACCTGGAGTGCATAACTGTCTCTACTGTGGAGCCACTGATGCTGAGTGGTGTGTGTGAGCGAGTTTCCCTGAAGTCAGCAATCATTCCTTCACCTTTGTCTGCATTCAGAAACAGATTGATCTCACTGCACCATACAGCTGGCCGCTGAAACTCATCTCCATACTCTTACTCCTCACTATGGCTGACCAGCCCCACCACATGTCATCAGTGAACTTGATGATGTGGTTTGGGCCGTGCATGGCTATGCAGTCGTGGGTCAGTCGTGTGAACAGTGGACTGAGCACGCAGCCCTGAGCAACTCCTGTGCTCAGCCTGATGGTGCTAGAGATATGGGTGGACTGCAGCCTTGCTGACTGAAAGACCAGGGTCCAGTTACACAGACAGGTGATCAGGCCCAACATAACCACAGAAGGACCAAACATAACCCGCAGTCACTGTCCATTCTGAAGCATTGCATGTAGTAATAACATAACTCTGTGAAAACTAATCATTCATTTTATGGTAAAAAGTACATTTTCAGTGCAGATAAACAGTTTGTCTACACTTCCCATTAGGACAATCAGTTTTTGAAAACAGATTTGAAAAAGCATTGATGTACGTATGAGCAAATATGAAAGTATAGAAATCTAGTGAGAATTACTAGAGAAGTATGTCAGGGTCGGTACCCGTCCTACCCTGTCTGATGTGTTCCTTGCCCCTAGTGTGCTTCCCTAGTGTTCTGTTTTCCCTATTGAGTTTTTTGGTTCTAAGTTTACCCTCCCTGTGATTTTGTGATTTTCCATTTATGCTAGTCTGTTGGTTAGTGTTTCTTAGTTTCAGGGTCTGTAGTGTTCTCTAGGTCTGAGTTGATTTGTTACACCTGTTGCTCGTTCTCCTGTGCCCTCCCCGATTGGTTAATTTGTTTATGAGTTACACCCGTTCCTAGTGTTGCCTTGTGTTCTAGTGTATTTAAGTGCCTGTCCATGTCCTGTGCTCCAGTTGGTCATTGTATTTGAATTGTACTGTGTGAAGTGTATGGTGTTAGCGCTATTTTGATTTGCATTTTCTTTGTTGTTTATTAGTGTCTTGGTTTTCCTGATTAGTTCTTTGGTTTTCTTTCTGGTTTTTGTTGTGACCCCTCGTGGTCGGTTTTCTTTTATAGTTTTCCCCAGTGTTCCCATCCCAATAAACCCTGTCTGTGTTGTCTGAGCCGCAAGTGGGTCGTCCCCCCATTTTTTCCACACGGTACCATGCCTCGCCGCCGGTGGATCCCTGACAAAGTAGTTATAATATATACATGTGATTTATGTCTCGTGTTTTATACAGAGAGAACTCCTTCTGGACATATTATTTATGAAATCCATATGGAATGGTCATCTGTACAGATGAAGCCATTTATGGCACATGGGATAAAAACCCTTTATCTGAGTCTGGTGTGTTAGGAAATGTTCTTATTATCAGTCGCGCTCTTCTAAGCTTTATGGGAGCAATAGTAAGTGACACTTACCCAGCCCAGCATGGCCGCTCCGTACCAATAATTGGAGTTCAGCTCCAGAGCCAGACTAGAATAATTGGGCGGTGTGGAGTGAGCCGGTGATCGGTTCTTACAAGCCAGTTCCATTATTTCAGTCGGGCGATTCCTGCCATGGTTGAATTCAGACACTATCGGTGTGCCTGCCTCTGATAGCATCATGTGCTCACCTTTCCCAACACCTGTGCTTTCAAAGCACACACTAATTATCCATCCAGTGTGGGGATGTGCATTGCCTTGCTTGACAGTACCATGCCAAGCTTTATTATTATTATTTGGGTGGGGGCTCTGGTTTTATAGGCTCGGAGTGAAAATGTATGCAGATTTACATGGGCTGAGTCTGAATCCAGGGGTTGCATCCTTCTAAGGCTGTATACGGATCATAGGGGTGTGACAAAGCTGTCCCATTTCAAAGGATCCTCCAAAAGGGTCTAGAAATGCATCCCCCCTTTGCCGAGTCACGAAGGATCCACCTGGTAGATCTTTCGCAGCCCAACATATCCCAAGGTTCATGCAGAGGTAATCTGGATGCGTCCCGGCTAGGAGATAGAAGCGGCACTTTGTGACCCAAGAGCAAGGGCGGGAACAACTGGCGATGGCCAGACCATCCCATTTTACAACACTTTCCATTCAACCTTTGAAGAACACAACCTACAAAGGCTATGCCTTCTTAGGCCAGATGCTTCAAAGGATGCAGCCCCTAAATTTGGACACAGTTATGGGGTACACATTCAGGGCTGCATTTATGGCATCTTGGATTCAGTAAAGAAATACATCTCTTTTCAATTAGTTCATTGTTTAAAATTTTAAGCTTTTACAGAGGCTCCACTAATAAAAAAAAAATAAAAAAAACACGATTAATGATCAATCTGGCAGATAACCTGCGATTTGTCTTATGTAATTTAATTACACCATCCTTATAATTCTTCCTTATAATGTTGAGAGCATGACATATTTATTTCAGTGAAGCCTACAGTTATTGCCTCACACATTCGCTTTTAACATTGTGACAGTCAAAGCTGATCCAATGTGCCGCACCTTTATCTGTACACAGGAAGCAAGCCCCTCTGTTTCTGATTGTGGCCACGCCCACCTGCCTTCTCAATTCCTTAGTAGTCCATTTGGTTCTCTTCACACCTTGCCTTTAGATAACTGGTCTACATATTTTTTTTCTTCTTGTAATGGAAACCTTCATACTGCATGTAGGATAAAAAGCTCCTGGAAGATAGATATTTGCATAGAAGGCCTGGGTCTCCCTCACTGCTTTATAGATGTTGGGTTAGTCATATCTCAAATTCTATACAATCTAAATTTCTGCCAGGCAGCAGATACCTTGAATGGCAGGGTAATAGCTCACTCTCACGATGGACTGCCTTTCCATCCGGGATGTACCTTGTCTCACTCCTAATGCTTAATACCTCTCTCCTGTTCTGAGTATTAAGCCGGAAACCATTCCTCCAGCGGTACTATTTTTGATAGATGGGGGTATAAGTCTGGGACCCTTATTTTGTGGTCTATCTCCGAGATCCTTATGTGTTTGGACAGAAGAAGGAATGCATGTTTTCAGAGAACATAGAGTAGTACGCAAAGCAGCTGCCATAGACTGCAAGAGGCATTTCAAAAATGCAGAAATCAGGTACCAGGTACCTAATCCATTTTACCCTTCTTAATGCGAAAGCTCTGCATTTGTAACTATAAGACAACTGTAAAACACAAGGTAAGATTAAACCATCAGTTCAATAGCAAAGGGAATCCTGGAGATTTACTGGCCACTCCCTCTCTCCCCAAATCTGACCAGCTGACCATATTTAAACCCTTACAGTGGGATCAGTCCAATCAGGGTCAACTGGGTATTATTACCTGAAGCATCTTACATTACCTGAAATGTCTTTATTTATACTGTACAGAGATGGTGATCCATCACCATGGTAACGCATGAGATCACCCAAAGCAACCCTGTGCTGTCAGTTTTTTCTCTTGCATTTCTCTTATATACTCTTATACAGTCAGACTCAGCCCATGCAAGACAGGTGCGTACATTTAGACACAAAACACTCATCAGCACATGCATGGACACAACTATCAGTATGCTCCCATGCAGATCGTCTCATATGCAAAAGTGCACACACACATGCATGCACACAAACATGCCTCATTATATGGTATGGTATTATATACACACATGTACATACATACAAATGCATACACACATCAATGCAAACAAACATGCCCCAACATATAAACATATATGCATAGATCAGCTGTTCAGGTACTTAAGTTTTCTGGAGATGTCCTGCTATACTAAATTTATTTTTAAGAGCATGCTTTGAAAACATGCACTGATATTTTTGCAATTAGGATGTTCGCTGATGCTAAAATACTCATTACAGCAAAAGAAGTAAGAAAACAATTTGTGCTAAAAAGACAGCAGGTATTATTATGGTGAAGCAATTGCTCTTCTCATTAAGCACATGCAGGTCCTAGCCTCTGTAAGGCTTCTGCATGACCCATATTTCTTCAGCAAAATATTTCAAAATTTCCTACTACCCCTAGTGTCAGCCTGAGTTCCCGAATTAGGGTTAGGGTTAGAAAAACAATGGCTTTCTGAGGCATCAAAAGTAATTTTTCTAACAGTTCTGGCCCACCAATGGAGAGGAGGCCAGAAATTACCATTATTAAGTTGGATATTTCAAAATTTCCCATAGCCCATAGTCTCAGCCTAAGGCCCCATATTAGGCTTAGCCAGGGTTA